>JASKGO010003136.1:0-86105 GCA_030556065.1 Holobus sp. GC000080 | reverse complement strand
TTTTTACTTTTGATATCTTAATTATTCCCAAGGCTCTACTTAACTAAAATATTTTCAGCTCTTTACCACTTCCGGTTATACCGGAAGTTGATATCAACTTCGGTATTTCAAATGGGATACCCCAATTTTTATTTCGTATTTCGATTCTTTCTGAAAAATAAAGACGATTTTGTAAAAAAAGTTTTTTCTTAGTAGGTGATTTTTTGTTGTAAGCTATGCCACACTTATACTTGAAGACTTGAAAAGAAAGGAAATCACCTTGAAATTAATTTTTTAGAACCATCTGTAAAAACTATGAATAGTGCCCAGCATCACCAATATTAATAACAGTTCACTAATATTAATCCCCACGTACATATAATATGGTAAATTATTCATGTTGCAGACCAGAGATTACAGGTGCATATTTATAACAATCGATGGCCGGGTTTCAATATTAGAATCAGAGCATTAGCTTGATTATAGTTTAGTGCATCTATTGAAACGGTGGGATAAGCCGAAAGCTCCGAGAATAGTGAAAAGGATAGGGGAGAACAGAAGGGGAAACAGAGAGAAGGAAAAGCGGAAAATTAATCGAACGGAATTCGGGTGAGACATGTTCGAAAACTATGTATATGTAAAAAAAATTAGATCCGGACCGTTTGGTTTCCTTTTAATAGAGATCGAATTTCGATTTTCGAACGCCCCCTCTCTCTGTTATAGTGCGTAAATGAAGCAACGAGATTTCAGATAGCATTCCGCGTGTTTCCATGCTGCTTCAGTGCCACAGACACCGCTAAGATGTGATATATATTTAAGGGGTTTACGATAATAGCGCATTCGACCTATATTATCTAGCACCTCGTTCGAATACATATTTCACCCTCTTCGAATTTAAAGATGTCAATTTTTATGCGCAGATATTACGGGTTTATGTTGCACCATATTTTTGCAAAATTTATGTACTTCACATTCGGCTTAATCAAGTCGTGTTTAAAAAGTGGCGTGCTTGAATTATTGTTTATTTGTTTTATTAAAAGAGAAGATAATTCTCTACACACTCTGTTGAGTATCGTTGAGTTGAGTGTTATTTCGCGAAAGGAAATTTGGAATTCAGCAAAAGATTCAATTTTAAAGCACATTGACAATATAAGGGACAAATTACTCTGAATTTTTTATAAGGTACAGGACCCGTAATATCTCTTTAATAAATAAACGCTCATTTGTTATTTATGAAAAGCTTGAAACGTTCGTTTATAATGTTTACAAATGCTTCAAGTACCAAAAATGCGGTTGGTTTATTCATGTCATTCTGATGATGACAGGGATTTTATTTATTTGATATTGTTTTTAATATATGATCACAATTTTCTTCCGCTAGTTTAAAGTAAACACTTGTTATGTATGTTTACTGTAACAAGTTTCGAATACAATATGAAAACAATACAAACAAGTAATTATTTCTGATATATTGTATACGACAAAAATTGAATTGTCTTGTTTCTTTTTTTATGTTTAAACTCCAGACCATATTCAATAAGTTTATTTTTTTTCAAACTATTAAAGTTCCCTATAATTCAAATTCAGCGTGATTGAACCAAACATTTAAAATATTTTTAAAATCTGAATTATCTAGATAAGAAAAAGGTAATTATAAAATTATTAATTTAGGCCAAAATAATTGAAATTATTTTCAAGACGGCAGTACTTTTAGTTACACGACTTTATTATTGAGAACATTAAATTTCTAACTTTACAAATATTTTAATAGATATGGTTTGTTCAATCATCCAATATATTTTAACTATTTTATGTATCTTTGAAACTTTGATTTTACTCATGTGTTGTGTTGACTAAGGAATAAGAATATGATAAATAAGGAAAAAAGGAAATAAAAATAATAGGCATTGTATGTAATAATTGACGGAATAATAAAAAACTTAACAAATAAAATTTTTATTTGCAACTTTTTAAAGCATTCAAAAAACAAACAAAGAACCAGTATGTCCATTTTTAGTGTAAGGCTGTATCATTTGTGTAGGTTTTATAGGACACTTAAAAAGTAGTCCTTTGGTATCTGGTTGCATAAGCAAAGGGCCGTAAGGATAATCGGTAATAAAAGCCTAAATATCGTCCACTCGGAACAAGTTTTTCCTTGTTGTTGGCAAGTCTTAATGGTGTAAATGATCTGGTGACTACCCCATTATTGCTGGCACCAGTGAAGTCCAGTATATTGCGTTATAACTCCGGACACCTGACACCGGGGAATAAACAAGAAAGTTATCGGAAAACTTGTTAGTTATTTATTGCGACACAATCACGTAGAAACTTTCATTCCCGTTGCAAAATATATTTTTTCTACCTTCTTTTTTCTGCGCTCAGTACAAAATTTCCTTTGAGCGTGACGTAATTCGGAATCCACTTAAATTGAACAAATTAAATGCGGCAGTGGCCAGTGAGGTAAAACTCGCAGCTAAAATTTCACTATACCTATATAGTTTCCATATAGATACGTAGCAAACTAAATAACGAAAACAAAAAAAAAGTATCATGGGGATCCTTTTGGAAATGACTTTCATTCATTGAGTTTTGTTTCATCTTTTATGCGACTATTTGCTTCATATGAAGTCGGTATATGCAGACAACCGGTTCGCGTATCACAAAGTAACAAGCGTTGCGCACAGATGGAAAAGCGTGTTAGTACCGAAAGCCCCCAGTGGCGTATTGATGGCTTACAGTGTGTGTTTTTTATGCGTGCCACTCGCATTTTAATATTCATATTCTAGCCCTCGCCGACTATTTTAAAATTCACGTTCAAAGCCATGCAATATTTTACGTTTGATATCCCATAAGTGATCGAAGTCGACCAGTTAAATCCATATATGCCCCTCTATCATATTGGAAATTTATTTCCTGCCACTTTGAGAGCGAGTAAAAAGAAGGTGCGCGTTGCTTTTAAAATATTGCCCGTGTTGGGACTGCTTTGTTATTCGTGTTAGCGAATTCTTTAAGTAAGCAGGTGAAAATGCTCAAAGCTTTTCCGGTAATGAAGCGCCGGACAAAAGGGACCAAGGGATTTTCACCCGCTCTCTCTCTCTCTCTCTCTCTCTGTATATGGCTGTTTGTATTGCGTTCGCTAGCCGTAAGATTACCAAAGGACACTCCGAACTTTAATTTCGAATTATTCTTTTGGATTGTCGGTTCGGTCGAGTGAGCCCACTCGGCAATATCCTTTAGTCCTATATACAATAACCCCTATCTAAACAAGGAAGATGTAATGTTTATGAGGTTGTTTGCAGACCAATTTCAGTACTTTCAGCTATTGTTACTAGGAGGAACACTCCGTTTATGGAAGGGTACGAATGACATAATCAAATTGCTGCTTACCTCGTGATACCACGACCGCCGCTTTATTCTGAAACAAACGGAAATACTTTGTTAGTTTTGGTCAGTTTATTTTATACCTACAAAAAATACACATTATTCTGTCATTTGTTTTATAGATCCAAACTAATTTATTATAAAGAAACATAAATGAATAGATTATTATTATTTTATTCTTATTTTTTAGTTTAAGTAGGAAGAATAGTTCATCTAAGAATATTTTTATATGATTCCGGCAGATATTGATTTGTTTTAGGATAGTGAATGGGAAGAGCTTATAAAAGCTAATCAGTCTATTACTAAAAAAACATTCTTTAACTACAATAAAATTTCAATCATAATTTTCTCAAAGTACATGACCTATCCAAGCCAAACCTGGGGCATAAAAGTTTTCAAGTTTTGATTTATAGATTCTAAAATTGTAAACCAATTAAACAATAACATTTAATTAATATTTCTTCATTATTAAATTATTATTTCAAAGTAGTTAAAACTTTTAATTAACATAGAATTATAGGATTAAAACAACTGACAATTTTTAACTGCCACTATAATTATTTTACGGCCCCAATGAATAAAAAACAACTCTCATTTACTTCTTAAAAGAAATAAAAAAACTTCTCAAAAATTGATACTTTGATTTTTAAAATGTCCTAGTTCGCCTAAAACAACCCAAAATTTCAATCAATAAAATAGAGATATCAGAGTTTGGCAAACTTTGATAAATTTTATGCTATCAAACCAGCAAACGGAAACGCAATTGACAAAAACAATAATTTCGCGAATTTGCATACCGCAATTTTTATCGGCTTTTAAATTCGGCTTTTAACCGGCCGCTCGTTGCGCGATAATAATTAAAACGACTATTAGCGTACAATGCAAATGATTAATATTGACTACGGATAAATAAATTGTGCGCGCAAAATGCAAATTAATACAATTAAATTAAATAATTAGTTGCATCGCTGCTAATTGCGCGTTACATTCTCGAAAAGTGCACACAGCAATTTGAAATACGAGACTAACGAAACAGACAATTTCGTTGCGGACGTTCGTTCAAAAAGTCCTTATATTTTTCATGCATAGAAAAATCGACCGAGAAAAAACATCGTCGAGGCGAGAAAAATGAAAAAATGAAAAACATAAGCATATTATAAATATGGAAATTTTTTAACAACCCTCAAACAATACGCGTCAGCTATAGTTTGCCCTCCGTGCTTGTCTTCGCAATGACGTTAATAAGTTTTCCGTTTATAGTAGCCTCCCATTTCTTATTAGCGAATAAATTTTTGCTTTCAATTTTCACCCTTTCGCAATAAATATTATTCGCGGAAACCGTGGTCTTGCGCGTATGTGAGAGCTCCGAGAGACCGATATATCAAACATTTCAGTGCGCGGCTTGCATGTTGATTTATATTGTTATTTTGGATGATGCATAGCTAAGTAAATTCGCATGCATGCGTCTGTGAGGAGATTTTAATAGGGTTTGATTAATTAGAACTAATTAAGGGCAGGATCGTGAGCGGCGCGGCGCAACGAATTTTAAATAGTTCACGCAAAAGTTTGCTTATTAAATACTCTCCTCCATATACTATCTACTACTAGTTCATAGTTCGCCTAATATAAAATTTAATAGGGAGATATTACTATTATTACTATTATTATTATATCAAAACGTGTGAGGTAATTTAATTAAATCTCTCAGGGCTGTTGAGCAGCATATTGTAAAGCAGGCAAAGGCAAACGATACATACTATAGGTTCTATAGCGAAATGACACAGAGCGGCGGAGTCAAAGGACTTGAGATCCAAGGAATAATTTAAATAAAACATCCATGCGCTTCCATCGGACCCTTGTCGAATGCAAATTAATCAATGTGCGCAGCGGCAGTAGCCGCAGTTTGACTTGCTAAACTAGTGATGCGGTTGGTTTATTAATGAGTTCTCTAGGAGTGGTACACGAAAGGAAAACCACAGGACAACATTAAACGCGTGTTTACATCTCACTTTGCTCTCCATTTCCAACAACCTTTCAATGCAGCGTTGGAAAATAACAAAAATCTCATGCATTCGCGTTGCATTAATTATAATTAGACGTCACTCTTAATTTCTTTGCATATTTATAAAGGGTAATACAAATTTTACTATCACTCCTACCATTTCTTTATTCTTAAACCGGGTGTTAGCAAATTTGGTATACACACACAAGACATTTTGGACTGGATAGACGTCATTTTTACATCACTTCCTGTTTATAGACCTAATCTTTTAATATTTAAATAGCAACCGAACTTTTTTGCATTCTTGGGACCACCCTGGGTTTAAAAATAAAATTTTTACTTAGTTATATCTTCAATGGCAAATTTTATTTAAATAAATGAATCCTGATGGCTGTGAAATGAAGTAAGGTTATATTAAAAAGTTATGAACCATCCATAAGTCTAATATATTTTTTTTTTCATTTCAACTTATTATATTCTGTTTAAATTCACATACTACTACTTGATTACTAAACATACAATTCCTTTTTAGAAATGAATGATTAAAACCCGAAAAGTTTGAATACCATAATTTGGGATTATTCAGTATTTAATTTTGGTAAAATATTACTCCAAGCCTGAAATAAAAATATAAATAGAGTATAGTTTATGAAAAAAAAATGCATTAAGGCTTTTTATTTTGTGAAACAAATTATTGTTTTTTTTTAACAGAAATTAAAAATATAGTTTTATTTCTAAAGGTTTTTTTTTTTGAAAATTCAATCAAACAACTAATTCTTTTATTAAATAAATATTTTGAAAAATCCTGTAAGCACATCTTAAGGAATAAGGAAGCTAAACGAAAGGACCTTTTGAATTGTCGTCGCAAATGATGAAAGAGGAATAATTATTTTCCAAGAGCGCCGTTTTTTTTAGACAAAATAGCCCTAAGAGTAACCTTTAAAAGGGTCTTTGATATAAAAAACAATTGGGACCCATTAATTTTCTCTTTAAAATCATAAAAAAAATCTTTTAATTATTTCCTTAAGCCAAAAATTTGAAATAATTAACTTTTCTGTTTCCTCGCCCTGTATCCCAAAGAAATTGCTACAAAGCCCCAACGTTTTACCCAAATAAATAATTGAATTCTTTAATGGCAAAAAAGGGACAACAAAAGTGAAACTATGAAGGAGTAATGCAAAACATTACTCTTTCGGAGCATGAAAGTTTAAAATTGCATCGGAGGTAATAGTCCATTAGAGAAAATGAGCAAAGCACGTTAATAAAAGCTGTCGTTAAAGTAAATTGGTGAAAATAATAATTCAAACATATAATTTACTGGTATCGATTAAGTTTTATTAGGCGTCTCTCAATTAATCGCGGCGTCCTTGATTCTTCCTGACGTGTAATTTTCTTCGCGCGCAGAGAGCAAATCCCAGTTTCACTAGTTTGCATAATTAAAGCTGGTAATTTTGGTGATTCGAGATAATGAAACAATGTTTTTGCCCGGAAGCCAGACACGACATTAAATACTCCGCCATTCGCGCTCTCCCTCCGTCTCTCTCCTTCTGCAGCAGCGACCCTTTGTCCCGACCGACACCAACTTTTTCGCCACTAGCGCGCTGCTCCATCGTCGTTCGTCTATTAGAAGAGAGCGAGGCGAGAGAGACGAACATCACAAAACTTCCTGCTAGTCGCCGTATAATCATCCCTTAAATATTTGATTTAACTGAGGGGGCACTTATAAATGTTAATCGCCTTAATGGATGCGCTCGAAGAACTCTAGAGTCAGATTTTCGCATATATCAAACACGTTCGACTGCAGTATCACTTCTAGTGGCCCCCCTCTGCCCGCCATTCCTTTCACCACGGTATGGACTTCCCCGGCGCTGCCACCGCACTCATAGCCGTCGGCAAAAACGGGCCCATTTTCGGCACTCGACTCGATGATTTACAGCGTAACGAACAGGTATTGTGGTTGGGCAGACGCATCGGTGCCTCACCGCCTGATATAATTATACAAAGGTCCTGGCAAATCGGCAGATTTGCACCCCTGATGGAATACTTGGGAAGTTACGCCACATACATACTGACTAGCTGCTAGGCAGAGAGACCCTCGACTTCTCTATTTGATATGATAATTTCCATCAAGTCAATTTCATTATTCCAGTTATAATTAAATATTATCTCCTGCTTTGTATTGTGCTCCATTGTGTGCATGTGTGCGATAAAGGGTGGCCGCTATTAGCTACATCTATGTATAGTGTGTAGATGTGCGCTGTCTGAAGCTGTAGTGGAAAGTATAGTGAAAACGCCGGTGCGGCCCAAGTGCCAGACCAGCTACCTGCTAGATATTTAATTCAATAATTCCGCCCTTCGCACATTCACCGACATATTTGCCAGATTAGGCCTAATTAATGGACAAACATGATAATTCGGTTTCACAAATACTCGCCTATTTTATGAATGCTCCTCATTTGCATCGTTGAATTATCTCTTTCTCTTTTTCTCTTTCCCATATTCTTAGTTTTTCTTTTTCGATATTAATTTTAATTTTAATCTCTTTGGGTTGATTTCAGTTTAGATTTTATGATTTACTCTGACAATTAAATGCCAATTAAAAACAGTTGCAATTTCAATCTTAATTATAATTTATTTTGATGCAGTTTAATTAATTATTAAACGTGATTTTTATTGAATCAATAATAGAAAATAATTGGTTAGTGTTTATTGATTAATTAAAGCTTGCTGGAAAATAAAAATGTGATATATAAACAAATATTTATTTATTATCGGCATACCTTTATTTCCATTGAATATTTGCTAATATACTATAAACTTTTTATAGGTAATCATAAAAACTGTATTTTACTTGTGAATGCAAATTTTATTAGTCATTGGACTGTGAATTGACAGTTTTTTTAGAACGTTATTGCTTGATTTCACATAATATTGCAGACAAAAAAAATGCAAATAAAAATTATTTCCATTAAAAAAATAACTTGATTTAATTTACTCGCTCATTCGTACAATGTTACGTTAATAAATGTATATTTTCGCTCATTTCATAATAAAATAAATTGAAAAAGCGAAATAAGCCGAGCGTAAATTATTATAATTATATAACTGTGATTTAAATTAAAATAATTATGACCTTTAATTAACATTCCGGTCTTTATAATTGGATTCCATAAATAACGCACAAACAGACTGATTTTTACAAGTTTGGCTTTGTTGTTGAGATGAAAATAGTAGGAATAAATAATAATAATTTCCAGGCAAATCATAAAAGAAAAACCAGCATTGTGTCTGTTTTAGTGATGGACTCGATTATTTTCCACTCGTAAAATCCAGACGTAATATTATAAGATAAAAGTTATTAGATTTCTTTTCCAACTAACAAAAGTTATTAATGGATATATATCCAATGGGAGGGTTCGCTGGCTGGACGTAGTTCCTTTCTTACCGCAATTTTTCATTATAACTTCGTCGTTACTAACTTTTTTAAGCCTCGTAGGTTGTCACTCTCTGACGAGCTTCATTAAACACTTTTAATAATTAGAAGACTTGGAAAACAAAGTTATTTTTATAAATTTTGCGCAAACTTTCTTCGACAAGAAGAAAAAAATATTTTAATTGTGTCTTTGTTAGCGAAATTAAAAACTGTTTAATGAATACGTGCAGTGTGATGAAACCTGTAAAACCTCTTCTATTATTGTTTCGATATCAGGCAACCCCATTACGCTATAATTGGATGCCACTATAATAGTGCATTCAGCTTAAAATGACCTTTAATTATGGCGTGATAAAATATATCATTCCACCATAAATCTTCATCTAATGTCTCTGTTGTGATATTTAGATGACCAGTTTCCTTTATTGGGAGAAAATACCCTGTATATGTTACATAAAATTATATATTTTGGGATGGCCTAGTTAATAATTTAGAAGTAAACAAAGTGTGATTGCACATAGGAATATCACAAGTAATTTTACTATAATTAATTAAATATTAAGTGTGGAGGCGCCGGTTACTTATGACATACGACTACTTCGAATAAATTCAAATACTTTGAGCTATTTCATTACAATTTTTTATTACTATTTTTTTTAATTTTCAAGTCGCTTAATACAGAAATAAAAAAGTTTTTCTGGTTATTGCCACCGTATTTGATGATATGTGATAAGTAGATATAATTTAAAAAATAATGGAATAATTTGAAAAGCAATGCGAACGAAAAAATGCAATTGGTTGGCTTGTTAAGCATCGTTTGGAATGAAATAATCTGCACTTTATGGTTTCCCATGAAATAGACCACTGATTGCGATATTTGATTGCAATCAATATGCACAAACTGAAACATTCTGCCATTCATACAAATAAGCGCTACATACAGAGAACAAACGTCCGAAATATGATGACTGCGACAATTCCCAAGAGTAATTAGTACAGTTTTCGACGTACCGGTTGCGTTTCATAAATTCAAATACTAGGAAAGACGGCAAAAAAAGCATCGCGGGCCAACTAAAAACATTTACCAACAAACATCATTTAAGGTGTGAGTATAAGTGCGCAACTTTACATCTGATAAATCAGAATTATGCAAATTACTTTATAATTTAGCTACCTTGTTGCGGAATGTTGTTTATTGAACTAAAATGCAGATGCAATTAACTCGCAACTCTAATTTATCGGGCAGAATATATGGCGCCCTTTTTTCTGGCATTTTTTCAACTTTTCCATCTCGCCAAGGAGAAACAACAGAATTGCGGTGGGTGGCCGTATACACACACGCCAATTTGGCGATTATTCGCCACGGTTGCCGAATACGCAGCCACTAACGCGCCACAGAGCTTCTCTTCGGCTACATGTGGCAAACGCGTTGATGGGTTTCGACGTTTGTGTGTTCGCGATAAACCTGAGATTCGCCGGAAGAAGATTAAAGACGATAAGAGCGCAGGAAGTGGATGCTACAGCGGCGAAAAGAATCTAGTTTCGAATCCCACGTCGTTGCCTTTGCTTTCTTCCTGTCTGTCTTATGATGTGTGCCACTTTATCAGCTCCGGCACGGAGTCCTTGACACGACTTTGCGAAGGAAAATTGATGACGGCTAGATCCTCGCACAATTTGCTACTGATAGTGAGAGTGCACACAAAACTGTACTCATCGGATAGGTTTATTGTGCCGGCGCAATTAGCGGCAGCCTTTGTCAATTCCCAATTCTGCTGATGCTTTGGTGCGGCTGCGGCAGGAAAAGTAGAGGCTGTCGCGGAAGCGGTGGCACTTAGGAAATTAAAATTTTTACTTATTTAGTGATCAAAATGCAAATAAGTTTGAGGACGCTAGCGAGTCCCCGCGGAGCAATGTAAAAGTGCCAAATTGAACCCTCGCGGTGCGTACGCCCTGCGGAAGAAAGAACGCGCACAAGACGAAGCGTCGATGAAAAGAGACAAAGAAACAAAGAGATAAGTAATGTTCGCAAATACAAAAAAGGACGAATTGAAATAAAGCGCGAGAGGAAAAAGTGAGTGCGGAAAAGTGAACAATGGCACATTAGTTACGTGCCTTCCGTCTTATTCGCCCGTTCCTGCCTTCTTAATACGTGTAACGTGCATTTTATACACAATTACACGTGCTCCTCTTATTATTATGCTTACATTACTCTTGTTATTGCGAAATTTCAAGTGGAAATTTTCAATTTGGGGTTTGTTTTTATGTCTGACGCAGTCGAGTGAAGCATTTTTTCAAGAACATTGTTTTGTTGCTTAAGTAAGCAATTTTAAGCTACTACTTTTATTTCTAATGATGGCCTTAGATTATTTTACACTAATTGAGAGATTTTTTTACATGGTATGGGTGTATTTAATTGGTTGTTCCAGTATATAATTTCCAATTCAAAATATTATCCGAAAATATTGTTTTCTGATTTATCCAATGAATATCTACCCTACAATAATTATTCTTTATTAAGAAAATCAAGTTGAAAAAATAATTATTTTTATTTTAAATGCCCTATGCTACGTTTTGATTAAATAATTTATAAAATGAAAGAAATATATTTCAAGAATATTTCATAAATTGAGTCCTTAAAGTAGCTTTAAAAATAAGAAAGGAATGAATCTTTACAAAATGATCGGAAGTGGAGAATATTTCAATAAGGAAGCAGAGTGTTTCATTTGGCATAATATTAAAAATGATATATTTTCTAAAAGTAAAGCATTTGTTTTAAAATGGAAAGAAAATTACTTGGGGTCTCTGTAGTATGTCGACGCCCTTCTGCTTATAAGAATCACCCTGTATACCGATACAAATGCTAAAAATTAATTAAAATATATTTGGTTAATTTAATGAAAATTAAAAAATTAAAAGCAAAGAAATAAAAATAAATTGGTACAAATTCTAAAACTCAATGATCAATGTAACCCTCCAAATTGCTAAATTGAATAATAATGATGATAATATCATAATTTGTAATTAAATACTAATTAAGCATAAATAGAATATTATATTACTATGGAATGTACCTAAATGTTTAAAATTGCAATATTTTTATCATAACTCAGAGGAAAATAATAAATCAGCAATTAGTGCAATTCCTCTCTAATGGCAGTTATTTTCTGCGAAGCGATGTAATTAGAGGGGCAATAATTTTATTACAACTTCAAATTGATCGAGTAAACCCGCGAGTTCACTAATTACGACACACGCAACTTTAAAAATTAATATCCCCTCCCAGCTTGTTAGCCGCAAGCACACCCAGTGAATTTAATTAGCGGAATTGAACGCCGCGTTCTATTCATTAGATTTAGCGCGGTCTTAAAATGCAACCCCTGCTTCTATTTTCCATGTGCAAACAGTGATTCAGAAGTGCTCAGTTTGGCAAATAAAATTTTATATTTTCTGGTGAATAAGTGCAGTTTATCTGGCCGCCTAAGAGCTACGTTGTATGTGCTCGAATGCTCGAATTGTAGATGCAGATACGGCAAAGCGCTGAATTGTGCACATGAAAAATTCAAAAAGAAAATGTATTCATGTATACTAGTTGTATTTGAAATAACAGCGGCATTGTTGCTTTTATTGCACCTCGGAGCATCCTCCGTGCTTTGTGGATTGCTATTTTGTGGTAATTCCGGACATCCGCCTTGGTAACAATTTGACAAGTCGAGAAGGATTTCTAGGATAACGGTTTCTCTATTTTCCATCGTGCCGTGCGCTTTGCTCGCTACTCGCATACTATATCCTAATTAGTAATTAAGGGGCCCTACAGAAACTTGCATTTCTACTCGTAAATTTTTCCTCTTTTCGTATACTTAAATTAATATTAATAAAGCCGATGAGAAAATTTTATTGTGGAGAATACTATAAAAAAAGCTCGTTAACTAAAACTTTCGAATAATTAAAAACTCTTAATTAAAATTTATATACTAAAAACGCAATAAAATAAATTATAGGGCTGATGAATAAAAAAATAAAAGCGATTCAGGTAGAAAAAACAAGTAAGCCGGTGGTATTATAATATTTTATTTACTGTCTCTCCTCCTATTAAATAATGTCTTTATTCTGCCTCGATTTTCATAATAGTTAAAAAGTTATTGTGCATTTCGTGCAAACTGCACTTTTATATCTCATTATGAATGAGACTGTTCTTTATTATGATCATAAATATGGGGTTCAGAGCACAAAGAGTCGGCTAATTTAAGGACAAACGCGAGCAGTTCATTATATCGTTTTTCTAGTGTTAGTATAAAAAAAAACTAATAGTCTTTTGTTAGAAATTTACTTCTTTTCATATCAATGCGGGTGCGGTACTTCTTTTTTGCTTTTCTTTTACCATTATTGTATGCTGTAGCAAAAAAAGTTTATTTTTTTGTATAAAGATATAAAAAGTGAACTTTAATATAAATAAAACCAAATCAAAGAAATGTAAAATGTTTTTTTTTTCGAAAAAAAAAAAATGATGACGCGCTGAAAGTCAATAAAGGCAAGAATAATTTCTAAGAAATTTTTGTGCTTGAGACATCAAAGATTGCGGATTCAGTTAGTAAACACAGGCGCACAAACACACCTTCGGCAAAGTGAAGCGTCAAAGAAAAGGGTTGAAAGAGTGGAGTTTGCGTTGCGTAAAGGAGAAGAGACGCGGAATGTTTGATCCTGGCGGTTTTATACACTTTCCACTGCAAAGTCAATTTGTTTGACCAGTACCACCAATCCATCGGCCCTAAAGTCCCGCATAAAGGCGCTCACTCGGGGCGACGAAAAGCTTTCTGTATACACGTTCGAGCGAAATTCCAACGGCAAGGGCCATTTTCCAAGTGAGCACAACCCGAGATATTCTCCATGAAAAATTCAACGAATTGATGGAAAACTGACACAGCGACCAAGATTGATTGATTTTCCTCCCCCAATGCCACACAGACTCACAACCTCTAAACTTGCGCAAATATTTAATATAAACATTATTGCCATGCATCCTAACGGCGACCGCCAATACAAAAGCGCTTTTGCACTATTGAAACTGCAAACTTGTCTCCGCAGCCGCCATTTATATTATACCAGCATAGAATGAATGTTCAATGAAAGCGGCTTCGAACGCGAATATCTAGACGTCGCATTCCTGCACAGTTAACTGCAAGTATTTTACAGCTTGCACCACTAATCTGGATTCTTTTTCAGCGCTGCGGAAAGTTCGGTTGTAAACGCGCTCCGCTAATTTCCAAAGCGTCTTTTATGAGAAATTAAACACTACCATTGTTTTCTTCTTGCACGTATGCCATAAAAATAAATGCTTTCAAAACATTTTTCCCCCTATTCCACTGCTGGTATTATTTTTTTTTTCGACGCTTGTCTTCTCGGCGCAGAAACAATTGTTAACATCAAGTCGTAATAAAATTATAGCCTATAAAAGGGCAATAATTTTGGTATTATTCTCATATAAATCTCGCCAGGAATTTTCATGGTTTCTGTCAAGCTGAATCGATATGTGTAGTTTACTTATAAACTTGCAAAACCATTTTTAAATTGATTTCATTAAATGGTTGAAAATATAGTAATTTAGTATAATAAAGCAAATAGTTTATAATTTATAATTAACAAAACAAAGAAGTTAAATATTCATCCTGAAGTAGTTTGACTAAAATAATTAGGAAAGACAATACTCGCAAACTAAAAATTAACCTTTGAAGTAATTAAACATGCTGTCATGCAATATAAGACATAATACTTACATATTGTTATACCGGCTTATAACTTTAACATTAATGACATTTTATAAGTTGGTTTACCTAAGTAAAAACAACTTTTAAGCATCAACAAACATCCAATAAAGACAGCATTAACGGTTAGTAGTAAAAAAAAGTTTTTACCGGTTTGAACATAAAAGCAAACAAACAAAAAAAACACACGTTAACACTTGACGCAATTAGCAATTTTTCAATTCAAGTGGTAATATTGACCGGGCGAACATTCATTCGCTTGAAATATGGAAAACACGGAAAAACTGGCGGCAAATTAAACGGCCGATCCCGAAAAGGGACAACAGCATGAGCGCTTTTAATCATATCTTTCGCTTTCCATCATAATAATAATCGCTGGGGTCGAGGTAAAAATGACGCCTATAAAAACAACTTTTTGTTCATTTTCATAAAATTAAGATGTAGGCAAAATGTTACGTAAAAAAAAAGTCGGCCATTTCGAGGGTGCAGATATACAATTTGGTGTAATTAAGTTTCTCCGCAGCAATACAGGGGCATTAAGTGCTTAAATAAAAATTTTCCGAATGGTCCATCAACGCATTAGCCACACTCGTAAATATCAATTAGAGTAATCGTTCTTTGAGGGCCCGGTTCAAAGCGGCGGTAAATCTTCGTGTAATACTTTTCCGGGTTGCGCTTAGTGGCCGAGCGGCAAGCACACACTCTTTAATAAACAATTTCTTTTGTGGCGCCAGGCGCACTAACAAAAGCTTTCTTCTTTCGGCTGTATGCCGATGGGAAGCTCGCACTCGGGGATTCGCTTACGCGTAGATTTATGTAATAGACACCCAAAGAGTTGCCCGCGCGCCGAGATATAGTATACATCAAGCGATTCTGTTTAATTTCGCAAAACGAACGAACACGCATTCAGATGCGTCACTTTGGGCGACATTCCGACGGATGGAAAGTAAATTGATTACGTGGATATATAGGGTGCCCCTGGAGTATACCACACCTGTCTGTCAGATGCTCTAATTGCGAAACGGATGCTGACCTCTAAAAACTTTAACAATTTCTCATTTTTTTTAAATTTTAATTCGCTTAGCCATTTTTTTGCATTAAAAAAATTAATAAAAAAGAAATTAACAAAGGAAGTAATTTTATATGCAGCTTTGAAATATGATAAAATATAATAAACCGAAAAGCAGCCAATTAAATGACAAAAAAAGTGAAATATTTCACTTGCACAATTTACCGGTCAAGCAAGCGGGTCTTGCCGGATGCTGCTATAACCATAGCAACCGTCTGTACGGGTCACTTGAATATTTACAGTAATGAGTGCACCGAGAATAAAAATGAACGTCGTCAGTGCTTGTTCGTGGAAATCTGTTATAGGTGGGTGAAATTGCCAAGAGACGAGACTGTAAGCGATGTAAATTCTCACAAGCGATATATATTTTTTTGCTCTCGCCATAGTTTGTTTTCTGTGTATGCTGCTCCAAGTACGAACGTGTAACGCGAATGACTCGATGTGCATAGGTGTGTTGGGCACGTATAGAGAAGTAGATGCGCCACCCTCATCCGTTCCATCGAATCATTCGCAAGTCGTTTAGAAAGGGCATCTTCACACTTCGCCGATTGAATGGAAGAAACGATCGGGAATCGTGTTATATTTGAAAATGGGCCACTCTCTCTCTCCTCTAAATGCACCTGTGTGGATGCGAGAATAATGTGCTGCTGGTAGTAGCAACGAAAGAGGAGAGCGCAGCGCGTACGCCGGCTCCTACTACGCTCTATATGCTTTAACGTTTCGCAAATTCGCTACTCCGCTCCAATCATTATCTTAATTTTGCTTATGCAGCATTTTTTCAATATTGCCGAAATCCATTTCGAGCCACAATTATCTGGGAGCGGCTTCGCGCATAGAGTTTTGTTTTAATGGTCATCTTTTATTACCTTCGTAAAAAGAATTTCTTCAAAAAAATTATAAAGGTGGATTTTAGTTTTCAGAAAAATTAATTTTTCTTTATAAGGGGTATTTTATTTTTTAAGGTCTGAAGCTAATTTTTTTAATAATTCATTCATTCATAACTTCTTTGACTTCATAAAATGTATAATTATTATGACAATATTAATTAAATTGAAAACACTTGAACTTGAAGACAAAAAAATTTAAATTTAATTATTACAGATATAATTAAAAACACAACTTTTTGATTTTTAAAATTAACCCTTGGGCATGTTTAAATTTTTGATTTCTTATGATCAATTTAATGCTTTCTTTAAAAATTCTATTTGATTATTGCTATTAATTGAATGATTTAAATTTAAATTTAGTACCAATTCCGGTTCAATCGAATGTTTCTGTTACATACGATTTTTAATAAAATGGAAACTCATAGTTATTTTCAATTTTTTCGGATTCTTGAGACCATTTTTGAGACCATAATCCGAAAGTATGTCACATCACATAAACTTTATTAAAAAAAATTTTTTTTTAATAATTGCCATTTAATTAAATATCATTGTTATTGAAAGAAGAGAATTAAAAGAGAAGAATAGAAAATAAAGTAACAAAAATCAGTTTGGTGTAGAAGAAAAAAAAAAGACATAAAAGAAAGCAAAAGCACCCTGTATATAAAATTTTTATTGAATCGAATGGGAAGACCAAACACGAGGCATAAAACCATGAGGAAAGAAGAAAGCGACAATAAGCGAAAAGTCCAAGGACAGTTTCGCCAACGAAAAGTGAAGTCATAAAACGAAATTTGCCTATATTGGAAGTTTCTAGGTGTTTTTGCACTGAAGTGTGTGTGTTTAATTTTCGTTATGGCATCACATGGTTTGAATGGCTGCAATTTTACGGTTTTCGGAACACTTTTCAATTCGCCGAGACAGTTTTTCCATCTCGCGCATTCAACGAAAGGTCATCAAACTAATCAACGGGGCAACGCGGAAAACAAATAAAACATAAGCGTGCGTATAATTTACGCGTCACAAAGCGAGAAAGTTTCGACGATGCGAAAAATAAATTTCAACTTTAACGCAACAAAAATGCCTGTTTGATAATTGCGCAAGGGGGTCGAATGTCAATGTTCAAAGCTCGCAGCGGCGGCAGCAATTGAAAAGAACTTTTTGTCGGGGGCGGCTGGCAAGCGTTTTTGTTTTAGTTTGCTTTCCATGAATTTTACATTTGTACAGGCGCATACAGTGGCAATGCAGCAGAACCATTACACACGCAATCTATTTGTTTAATTGTCTTTGTGCGTTCGCTCCTCAATAAAATATCGTGCCATTTGAGTTTAATATCGATCGCATAAATTCGAGTCGCACGAAAATGCGCCCATAAAAATGAATATTAATTCAATTATGCCTCATTTATATTCGGCAACTATCAGTAATTACTGTATCTGAACGTTTTACCATTACCTACAGTCGTGTATTAATTGCCCGCATTTCGAGTCTCTGTTTTTCCATTCTCAATGCATATTTATTTAAAACGCCTATTTATTTAATATAAATGTCCTTAAAACAGCGTTATTGCAGCAGTAAGTTACATTTAATGTTTGTTTCATAGGTAATTCATGTTATTGCATTCCGCTGCAAATAAGCGTTTATTTTCTACAGTAATTAAGTCTCAAATTGTTTTACTTAAAACACATTTACGGTTTTAATTTGTACGAATATTACCATTTACTAAGAAAGGCTTTCCTTTGATGGCAAAAGTTTAAGATTGTAATTTTAATTACAATTTTCAAATAGAAGTGATTTTCGCCAAAGGAACTTTTTATTAAAATATAAAATTATAAATATATTTGGAAAAATCTTTTAATATTGTTTTACTTTAGTTTCCAGTGTTCAAAACAATATATTAAATTAATGTAGTTAATGGATATAAAATTACTAATTTAACTATTTACAACAAAAAAAAAATTAAAATTAATTTGAATATATTTTAGCTTGTAAGAATTATAAAAACACAGTTCTGATTAAAACCTTTTACTGTATGAATATTAATAATATTTTAAGAGCTTGTGTTTGTAAATGCAAAACAAGGGCCGATTTTTTTTTAATCAGTTACGTCCAATCTACTCTATAATTAATAATAAAACTGAATGTTAATTTCAATAGTATGCTTAAAAATTAAAAATGCAAGTTTAATGGATAAATTACAGTAGTGAAATGTGCATGCGCCGGGACGACGAGTCATATTAATGAAATTATTTTAGTTATCAATTTTTTTTTTAATTAAATTTTTCAAAATCACCGGAATTATCGAATATAAATGTGATGACCCCGCATTATTCGTGTTGCATTAGGAATTACATATTCCTTTTTTCTTTACAATAACAGTGAAGGAGCCAGATAATATTATTTAAATACATTTAAAAACCACCTTAACAATTTTATACCAATTTTACAATATAACTTGTAAGTATTAAAAAAATGCACAGCGTATTTATTAGTATAGAGCATAATTTATTAATAATTTTGGATAGTTTTATTTATTATTTATTGCAAGAAATAAAATGATGTAACAATTAGTGGTTTCTCTGGATTTTTACATTAGGTAAGTCGTCAAAAAAGAAAAACTACCACAAATTATGTACAGTAAATAAACATCAATTTCACTGATTAAAACTAATTTAATAATAATCTTGTTTTGTTTTTTATTTCATCAAAATTGTAGTATACAGTAAGAAATTGTAATCAATATAAAAGCACTGGTTAACAGTAATCATTCCGAATTGTGAATTATTATTAATCTAAAGGTACTGGTCAGTTGTAATGATAATACATTGTGTATTATTATTTTTCAATATTATGATGCAAATAGTGAATAAAATTATTGAATTAATAAACAAACCTTAAACCTTTGTAAGAATATAGCATATAATAATCATTTCTTTGTGAATTATTTGAAGATGTGATTTGGTCTTTGGGACTTTCTAAAGCAAAGTATTAATTAAAATCTTGAAGCTTTTCATTTTTGATTATTCATAACTTGTTAAAAGCTTATTTTTATAAATAGAAAACAAAATTAGCTATCTTATTATTTTTAACCATCGTTTAAAAAATAATTAAATAATTTAAAATTTAATAAAATTAAAAAATCAATTCAATTCATTAAAGAAAAATGGCAAATGCTTATAAACTCTGGAGCACTACAATGTGAAGGCGCTGGGTAATATAAATTTAAATGCATTTTAAATGATTTACTTTTCAATTTAATGTAAAATAGATAGAAAAATGTAGATTTAATGTCAGATGTGTTTCATAAATTTAATTTATTAAAACCTTTTCTAAGCCTTAAATGAAAAATATTTAAAAACACAATATTTATTTCAAGTTTAAATATGACTTACATTTACAATAATGCAACAATTTAAAAGAATTAATCCTTTGAGTAATTAATTCAATATGTCCTATTAATTTCAAGTAGTTATTTTGTTTTCAGGACTTCTTAATGCAAAATTGTGAACAAAAGCTTGAAATGTGTCGTTATTAATAACTTTAAGAGCTTTTTCCTGTAACTATCAAACTTTAGTAAATATTTTAAAACATTTTTTATTACCTTTAAAGTATGTAATTAAAAATAAAGCCTAAAGGGATAAAATATTTAATAGTCCAATTATTTAATAAAAATATTAATAAATATCCAAACTGCAAGTTATTTTATGACCTAACTATTTTTATTAATTTTCATTTAACAATAAATTTTAAAGTGAAATTGCTTGACAAAAAAGTCCAATAAATTGAAAGTATATTCTTTATAATAATGTTTACTGAATTAAATAATATATAAATCTCAATTTACTGTAAAGATTTAGGTTTATAAAGTACTTACTTCGTTTTTATGAAATACAAAAAGACGTAATTGCATGAAGCATTACTTTTCCATTTAAGGGTAAACAGAGAAATCTTTTAAGGGGGAATATACGAGTACAAAAAAAAAACTTGTTTACAATAACATGAATAATGGAGAAATAATTGAGTGTTTTCATGTAGGTAGGTACATGGGACATTTTAGGTCGCAATATAAATGCCATTGCTAGTTGCGCATTTCTTTTTGTTAATACTTTTATTATGAAATTCCATGGAATCCGAAATGCATGCAAATTATGTCAAATGTGATTTAATAATATCGTTAAGTCGCGCATAAAAAGTTCATAGACGAGGAAATATTAGCTAAAGGGGCGAAATTACGACCACGTTTGCGTGCCTCGACTTTCTAATGCAACTCATTACCCAAATTCATAGAAAATTATTCTGCCATTGCTCATTTTGCTTGTTTTCTTTTGCCCTTTTTTCCCTTCGCGTTTGCTGAAATGAAAAATGCCAATATTTTTCGTGGAAAACCAGGTTTACGTCATTTACGTTTCGCAGCAAACGAAAATCCGGACATAAAGAGCATATTTTCTAGTTTGGTTAATACTTGCAGAAGAGTTCATAAGAATGCATGCACGGTCCCTTTGTGCGCGTCCTTCGTGTGCATCGGAATTTCCTTGCAAGTCAGGCAGCCGGTAAAAGAAAAACGCGACGTAATTCGATTCGGAAACAATTTTCCGTACAACGGTTTGTCTCGTCGTCATATACAGACGAACACGAACTGATAATTTTCGATTTAAATTTACTTTCGAGCAGTTTGAATGCAGGCGGTAATTCGTTCTTTAATTGCGTTGCAGATGACATACTAAATGGTTCAATTAGAAGAGTTCGATGAAATATAGGAAAAAGTTTTCGGCAGCTCCAAAAAGCGAGACAAGTTATACAAGATTACAAAGTTACGGATTGTTTATGGTCTATTAGATATACGTAAATCTACTTTTAGTTTTAAGCTCCGACGACGCTCTAAGGCCAACTTCATGCAACTCTTTCTAATGTAATCGCTTGTTCTACATTCCTCCGCTCCACCGTGACTAACTTTAATGATGTAAATATACAATATATATTTTTTGCTAATAATTTGTTGAAGTTTGAACCTTTTCAATTTACAGTTTATTACTGTGACGAGTGCTGTATGCCTGCAAAATTCATAATTTGCTTGGTATTTTTATATCCATCAATTATTAACATTAATTTATTTCTTATTATACATAATTATTGAATTTGATATTTCTTTTTCATTATTTTGTTTTTTATCATTTATCATGTTTTTGGTATATTTTTTCATCTTATAATGTTTAAAAAGAATTGATTACATTTTTGATTAATTTGAAAACAATATACTAACTGAATTGTTCTAAAATTGATCATTCCAATGAATCCTATGTTATTTTAACAATATTTAATCATTTGCATTTTGAATTGGTATTTTATTTTTTTCAAAACTTTTTGATTTTAAAGATATATTAATTTTTCTTTTTTAATAATATAAACATTTTGAATTAAGTTCATTTACAAAGATCAATATACTGAAATTAAAATTTTAAATTATATAATGTAATTATCGGAAACCCTATGGGGTTTTTTGTGTGATTTTCTTAGTCATCCCTGTTATTCTTCTAATTTGGAACCTTTTGACAACTTATTTCAAAATTTTCAGAAATTTAAACTTGGGATGGGGTTCTCGACCAAAGTAAAAAGTTAACAAAGCCGTAGATAGATATTTTTATAGCTCTCAGATTATTTCTTCTGGAAAGGAATACTGAAGTTATAGAAACTCGGGACCAACTTTGTTGCAGTTGTCAACTAAACCACTCTGTTTAATAAAAAGTAAGAACAAAAATGTAAAACAAATTGTTGTAATAGGTACCAATTACTACTTAGTTATTATCAATTCGATCTTATTAAATTTTTAATGAAAAAATTTTTATGCGAAAAGATTTAATTAAATTTTTCAGAAGTGCTATTTACGAAATTCCGTAGAGAAAATGAGTATAAAAATTGAGCAGATCAAGTTTCCCTCAAAGAGGTTTGCTTGAAGATTTATCGTGACACCGAGATCAATAATTGAAAAGCCATCAGACAAGTTTCCTGCAGCAGCCCGTTCGATTCCGATTGTAGAAGTTCTTCCTTAACGTTAACGAATGGTTACAATACGTTACGTGCGTCAAGATACTCCACCCGAGCATCATTAATTCCGTTGGATCTTGTCTTGAATTTCGGGCAAAGATAACAGCTACTTTGATTGATCTTATTATACCACTAGAAGCACCTGCTGCCACTGGAAAATCCAATTATTTATATACGATTATGCGCGCGGACGGAAAAAATTTCGGCACTGCGAATGGCATTAGCTTGACGTTAATGTTCTTGGGAATTTCGCTTGATCATTCATATCTTTTACAACGGAGGCTCGACCGGAAGCCAATAACTCGCACCCACTCACGTAGAATATTCGAAAACAAATGGAAAATCCATTTCAATTTTTCGACGTCGCCACCCTCGAAAAAGTTGCCAGCCAAATTGAGAGCGACAATTGTTTTTTTTTTCCTTTCCGCATAGAGAGTGCAGTGCTCTCTGTTTCCTCCGGGCGGCGGCGGCAACAGCAGCAGACGCCTTTGGCGAAAACTTTCGGGCAGCGAAAATTTTCATGCAAATGTATAAGTGGTCTAATTGTAATTCTTCGGCGGTGGGCGCACACTTCGCGAAATTCGATTGCGGCGAGCGACGCTAGAAGGGCGACACGGATGCGCACGCACGCATTAATCCGAAATCATCTCTGCGGATCGTTTTCAATTTCGACTGCAAATAAGTGAGAGGCTCTTGGAATTGATTGGCAGTGTAAACACGTACTGTAATTAAGCATCGATTAATTTAGACTTGAGGCGCGACGTCGCGCAATCCGCCGCCTCCGCACCTTACCCCAAGTAACGATTGATGAATCATAATTGAAACTTTGCATGATTAATGACGGAGCGCGTCTCGGCACCGCTTTAAATTAATAATGCAATTGCCGAGTTTATGTGTCGTGGCATTATTGTGCCACTTCGCCGCTGGTTGCACATCTTATACTACACGACTAACAGATGTGTGCATGTCTCCTCTCGGACGCCTCCCGGCGCCTTCGCTGAATACCTAATGAACTCATCCAACCCCAAAACTTAAAACTACTTGCCACCTGATATAACCAAGTAAACACAACTACTTCAAAATGCGCCACTTTGAGGTACCCACTACGTTCAGTCTCAAAGCTAATGAACTCAAACTCCCTAAGATAGTTTCCAAATCGCTTGTTTCAATTAAACTCTCAGATGTTATTTCGAAAAAGTTTCCGCTCACATATCACTGATCTTAATATTTCATTGCAACTCCTATTGTTCCGATCACATTTTATTTTTTAACTTTAATTAACTTTTTTACTCAAATGCATTACAAAAATATGTTCAGTGGATTAGATATTTCCATTAAAATACAAACGATTTATGAGTAGTTTTATTTTAAGTGCTTAGTAAATGCAATTTGAAAGAGGCAAAGATAATAAATCAAATAATAAAAATATAGTATATAGTTTAAACAAATAAACATTTTTCACGGGATATTTTAAGCAATAACCTTTTAAACTAAACTTAATAATACGCGTTCATATAAAATAAAATCTACAGTTTCGGATATTTAGTTTTAATAAGCCTATAAAATTTACATTACATTCAGAATTAACAACTGTAGTTTTGAGCATCATTTCAGTTTATTAGGAATGAATGGAGTGAATTGTTTTCCAAGGATTGAAATTAGTTTCTTAGTTAAATTTAAAAATATTGCTTGACAATTGTATTTCTCATTTCAAACTGTAGTAGCTTAACTAAATTTTTATAAAAAAAAAAATGGAGGACTTTAATTCAATCCGATCGTTGCTTTTTTAACTGCACATAGAAATATGCATTTATTTTCATTCATTTTATTAGAATGCTATTTTAAATTATGATTTCAATCAATTTTATTGTTTTTCTTATTAATTAAAAAATAATATTAATGTAACAATTAGTATCTTTTGTTATTTCCAAAATAAGGCGGTAAAAACAAACAGCAATTAATGGAATTTAAAGTTACATTCCAACTTATTAACTTCTCATTATCATAAACAATTTATTGTTTAAACCATTGAACGTAATATTTGAAAATTTTAAACAAATTAAATTAAAAATAGTTGAGAATTAATATTTTTGAAACAAAATTCATGACTTTATTCAAAATTATATTTTAGTCCAGTCGTTGAATTATAATTCAACGTTAATAATTAACGTTATTTGTTTTAATAAAAAATAATTTTCTTAATGATGACTAACTAAGTAAGTAAATAAGAAAGTTGATGTCATTCTTTAAAAAATAATTTACTTATTGTCAACTAAGTTTCTAGCATTTTTATTAGAAATAAGTAATTCCTGTTAAATTGTTTAGATAATTTCATTAAATAAAATATAGTTGTTATTGTTCGTATTGATTATACTTAGTTTGCTTTCTATTCCAAAAAGTATTCATTTATTGATAATCTTTTGATGCGAGGCAATAAAGTTGTGATTATAATTATAGCTATTCCTAATTTTATAAAAATAATAATTAATTTGAGTTTCCGAGTAATATATTACACTCTTTTATATAATTCTTGAACCCCTCAAAATAGGCAATAAAACATAAAGGTTCTTTTTAAATTCCCTAAAAAAAATCTTCGAAATTATTTTAACCTTGCACTATCGGTTTTTATTAACTGGTACTTAGGGCCGCCCTCTTTCTTCGCATTCAGGCTTAAATATAATTCCAAGAAATTATCAATTTATTGATTATGAATTTGATTAATAATTTAATATTAATTAAATAATAAAATTAATTCTTTAGTTTCTTGAATCAGTAAACATTTTTCATTAATATTTATAACAAACACTCTAAATTGAATTCAATTTTTTAAATGTAACTTAAAAAATTAATTAAGAATAAATACAGAAATTGTCCAATGTCATAACAACAACATTTCTTCTTGAAAGTTTGTAAAGTTATTGCACACTTGTCAAAATTTATGCTGAGCTTTTCGTTCGCTGTGTACACATCAAAATTCAGTCAACACGACCGCGTGAGCGATCTGAAATCCTAGCGAAAACAGAAGCAATGAGAGCATCGCGAGCGGGTGCAGATACAAAGATGGACAGCCATGGAAGATCTACAGATATATACATGTACGTGAAGATTTTGCACGTCGGATTAAAGACGAATAATGTGAAAACACGCGCACCCTCCGAAGAAAACGCGACTCTCACTATATGTAGTTGTTTGTTATTTGTGTGTCGTTGGTGGGAGGCTTCGTTTTGTCAACGCGGAAAGGATAACTCTGCAGAAGAACAAGGGCAGACGCACAAATATATATAAATAAAGGAAAAAGCTCTTAAGGTAGGAAAGACGGAGTGAGCGAGTAAGCACATGCAAAGCAGATATTTTATGCACGCTTGAGGAAACCTCAAAGGATCTAGCAAGGAAAGAAACGTTCCTTGTCGACCTTTAACTCGCTTGCTAACAATACGCAAATAGTTTCGCGTCGTATTCCTTGAGGAGACCCCTTTTGGTCCTAGGAAACGCGGTGTCTAATTTAATGCCGCCGAAACGTACCCACTTATCTATGCATGCAAATGGTTGTTTACCTAATTAAGTGATTGTTAATTAACTATTGCACACATACGCGCAACAGTGTAAATAATTAGAGAAAATCGATTTTAGCTGTTTACATTTCGAGCCACTTCAATATGTATTGTAATGCGTTCGATCAATTCTCATAGGGGGGGTTTGTATTATTCGCTGCACGAAGGAATTGATTTTTATTAATAAATAAATATTTGCCTGCAAATAAAAGCTTGTTTTTCTGTAAAAAAAAAATTAATTAATTTTCTCTACTACTATTGTAGGGCATGTTTTTAATTGAAATGTCCTTTGCGCATAATTTAATTTGTGCATTTAAATAATAATTTACTTTTTTTGTTCCCTTGGTTAATATTTTTTGTTATAGTTACTCAAAAGACGATAATTTTTGCAATTATTTTTTTCACTATTTAATGGATCTACAATCGTGTCAATGAATTAAGATTAAGAAAATTTCAATCTCAGTTGTACCTAATTTTTAAAAATGTACCCTACGTGTAAGGTCTAAACCATTTTATCTCAAAATATTTCTTATAATTTGTTATTATTTTCTTAGTTTCATTATTATCGTAGGTAATAGTCGTATTATTTAATATAGACATTTACTTTTGCTAACCTTTGATAACTTGTAATTGTGTCTTTTCGTTTAAGATGACCATAGCGCCAGATTATTAAATATTAATTAAATATCCCTAGCTACAAAAAGCTATTTTATTTCACGAATTTTGTTTATTAACTTAATAAAGTGCTTAAGAAAAATAGCAAATTTTAACATAGAGCATTTAACGAATTACTTGAAAATGTTTTGCAGTGTAAAACTGCGTAGTGGCCTCTTTGAAAAAATAAACCGATTTATTTTCAAGTCGATTAAAATCTTGTATGAAATAGTTCGTTTGCAAATTTTAATTTTGCACATGTCACGCATCGCAAATGCAAATGAAACTATAAGCTTCTTGTAAATACAAAAAAAAAGGACTAACTGAATTTGCAGTAAATAAATAGCACAAAACCACAATAGTGGACTAATTAAATGCGCATTTTGCGCGAGTGGCATAAAAATGATAAAAACAAGAGAGCGCTGATGAAAAAGTGGAAGGAATCATCCGGTGATGTGACTATAAATTCGCATAAAAATTTCGTTTCGGTTTATACATATTTCTCCGTCCGTATTCTATTGTAGGAACAAATCACTATGCAAATGTATTCGCTAACTCGTTTCGGTGCAACTTGTTTAAAAGTATGTATGCAACTAGCATACAAAAGCCATTTATTTCGTTGCAAAAGCGAGCGTGTATGAGTGTTATGAAAATGCCAAAATTTCCAGCCACATATTGCCGCCACCGACAGCGGAGGCAGCACCGCTACACTGCATTCACCAATACCGACTGCTGCTCTATGTACAAGTAACAACAACGGCAGATAACAAATGGAAACAAAACGAGTGAACGCTGGGGGAAAATAGAGGAAGAAGAGAAGCAAAAGATTTGAAAACGTAATATACAGGGTATTCAAAAGTGGTCACGTATTATAGTGTCAGTAGTAATGATAAATTTAAAATTTTGTTTTTTTGAATAATAATGAGTAAAGACATATGAGGAGAGTGCAATAAATAATTTTTTGCATGTCATGATAGACTGATAGATTCAGATCACTGACAACATTGTTTTGTTAAGTTGCAGAAAGTTTTAATCACTGAAAAGCCAAATTTTCAGGATAACTCAAAACTTTGTGACCGCGAATATCCTTGTGACTAACAAAACTTACAGTTTCTTAAAAGAATATCCTGTATCTTAACAAAAATATTGAATTTAAATATTGTAGTATCATCATATTTGAATTCCAAAACAACTCAATGCCTCTACATAATATTTATAAAATAATAATTGATATTATTCACTTGTTTCGAATGAAATTTTAATAAAGCAATTTCGACATTCTTCAAGAAAATCTAAAAAAAAATTTTCTTTTTTATTATATCTACTCTTATTTAAAATAATTTTTATTAAACATTCAAAAAGCCATTAGGAAAAATAAGTAAAGATACTTTTTTTTAAATAAAGGATTACCTTGTTAATTTAAAAACAAATTGTGTTTGTAGTCTTTATCAATGCTGACAAGACTGTGAAGAAATTATATAACTAAATCGTATAGTTTAAACATAATCTAATTTGATCGTACTAATCGACCAACAGTATAAATTTTCTAATGGGTCCGGCGCCTTCACATTACAGTACAGGTGTATCTAATAAGTAGCCTCTAAGGATTGTGCCTGTATTACTAAAGTTTTTTAAAAATAGGTATTCTGAATAATGAAGTGATTAGAAAAGGCTATCTTCTGATATTATTTTTACATATACAGGGTGGACATTTTTCAACCTGTATATAGGTAACTTCTACATTTTTAAAGATTGAGAATCGGTTAAATAGGCAAAAATGGGCCCAACTTATATTCCTTTACAAAAGAATTGTCTCTTGGTTCCAAAATTATTCCGAATAAAACTGAAAATCGTCAATTTCATTAATAATTCATTTCAAGAAATCTTATAGTCATTTAAAAATAATAATAATTGTTAATAATAATTAGCTTATGTCTTATTTTTTTAATGAAAAGCATAATTGGCTATGGGCTTCCAATATTCTCTATTTATTTTTAGTTTTATTCGAAATTATTTATAAGAAAATTCATTGCCTGCTAATTATTTTCCCTAAAAAATACTATTTTTAGTACTTCTTACTTAATTATAAAGAAAACAATATTATTGTAAAAATTATGTATTATCAAATTTAAAAAATCATTGAAACCAAATAAGATAACAATGAAAAATTAATGCGTAGTGAATTAAAATACTGTTATTTAAACAATTCGAGTAAATTTTTCTTAAACTTCTGCACTGTTATACAAGGGGATTGCAAAACGCATTACCTTCTTTATCTTATTTTTTTATCAAATGGAATATCTTGGGCCTCACTTAAAAATCTACATTGATTAAGCTTTGTTAAGATATGAAACATAAGGAGTCTAACCTGTCGCCTACTCTTATAAGTTTGGTAATGAAAATTTGAAATTAAATTGAGAAAAAATTGTTCAGAGTGCGATGAAGTACCCTGTATATATAAAGTGCACAACTATTAAAATAATAACGCGGATACGAAATTGCGGGCACCGGTGAAAGTGTGGATGTGAACAAAGTTGTGTTTAACTTTCTTTGATTAATGGTTCCTTGATAAGGTTTTAATTACTTTTTTCATGGAGAGTCGAAAAAAAGCGATGCCGCCGGCGAAACTTTTTATTAAGGCATATTTCACCACGAGCCACGTCAACATCAGAAGGTACACAGTACATACGTCCTTCGAGCCCTTAGATTAATTATTATTCATGCAAAACTAACGATATAGGCTCTACGTTAAACATTGTTTTATATTTCGGAGACGAATTTGCGGTCGCAATTAATTAACGCTTAATTAATGAACCGCAAATGAGAATTTGTCATTAATGCTTGTTAATTTTTATTCATTTATGTTGTTCTTCTTTTCATAATTAACAAGATACCAACCACTTACAGTATCGGTTTAGATTTGAATTGTTACGCTTTAAATGGATTAAAAAGAAGATAAAATATAAATTATTTATACAGTATTTAATTCTTTCAGCAAGGAAAATAAGTTCCTTTGGAAATTTAATTTAATGGATAGTTGGTAAAGGAAGCATTAAGTGCAGTACCTGCAACAATTTGTAGACGTCGATCGAAATTGGTCGGGCATTAAAAATTCATGAGCAAACTATCCAAGTTTTCGTTCGCATCATGTCACCTGAGTCTATTAAAAGCCCCTCTCTTTGGAAAATATTTTCCAAACACATGCGACTACTTTGGAAATTGTAAACGTGCTTAGGGAATTTTTATGGATTTACGCGGTCGGAATTTTCAAAGGTTTCCTTTCACACGCCCGCCACGGCTATGTGCACACTATGTGTGACCGGCGCCTTCGCCCGCGTTTCCGATGGCAAATTTATACTTTCAATTAAATTCCCGTAATTAATTGCGATAATTAAGTGTAAACAACAGATCAGTTTTCGTATAACGTATACCATTCTATGTGGGTAATAATCATTTCGGCCGGAATAATTGCGCGTTGCGGGAGCGTTGTTTCAATGGCCTCGTTCCCTATGTACTATACGGCTCGCTATTTATTATTAACATAAAACAGGAATTACTAAGTAAAAAGACCGTCGTTAGATTTAAGGATCCGGCAATTTAATTGAATGGGCTTTAAATATTTTTGCATAACAATGGCGCCCTTTATTTTTCGCAACGCAACCTTTTCTCTTTATACATATTTGACATTTTTGCTTTATTATTATTATATTGTTTCGACCCCCCGAACTTTAAACGCAACTCAGTCAGCGTGAAGTTTCATAATTTAATCAACTCTGTCAGCAATTTTCTTATATACGAAAAAAATTTAAATTACTTTCAGAATGTCGTTTCTTTTGCAGAAAAAAAGTAATATTTCAAATACAAAAACAAATTTTATAATTTTTTGCAGTATTCTTACCACTTTTATAAAATAAAGATATTTTAGACTCTCTAATTAGATTTTTCAATCGATTTCAATGATTTCCATGCTTCAGTTTATCAATCAAACAATTTATTTTATTTTTATAGTATAGACATAGCAACTATAAAATGTCGCACCACCAGTGGCAGTATGGGTAAAATTTGGCCATTCATTCTTAGCTCCTATTGGCTACTACCTTTTAGATGCCTAAGGAAACTTAGTGACCTTTCAAAAAGTTTCCTCAATTTTAGTGTTAATTTGTTGATTGTAGCCTAAGCATCGATTTTATCCAGTGGTTAGGAGATTGTTAAATAAAATCTAATTATTGCGAATTAACTTAAAATTAGAAAAGTGGAATTTGTTTTTAATACTTATGCTTTACTGAAAACATTTTAAAGTTTTTTTTTTAGTACTTTTTGGGACAAAATTCACAAACTATATCTATTTGCTATATTGCACCCCTACATTGGATTAAGATACCGATTTATTTTCTCTCTTTTTCAAAACAGTTGCTCCTTGATAACCATTTTCCCTAACATTTGAGGTTTTGAGGAAATTGTTGCGCAAAGTAGCAGAATAAGAACGCTGCACTGCATTACCACTATCGTTTTCAATATCTCAAATTAAAAAAAAAACGCTATTTTTTTAATTATTTCTTTTTTCGCTTTTAGTATGTGAAAATAATATTTCAGATTAATCTTAGCTTATAAATTAACAAAAAACGAATGACACGTCGAGAGATTTATCACCAGAAGCGCTTAAGAGAACCGTATTCCCCGAAATTCCTAAAACGGAATTTAAACAAATGTTTCTGATTAAATTAAACTTCAGCTTGAAGCATATTGCCAAAAATAAAAAGTATAATTCTCGTCGTCCCGAAAAAAATTCAAAGCTATAAAAAAGAATTCGAAGGGAAAATAAGCATATAAACTAATGACGAAATAAATGCAAAAACGCAAATTTTTTCCTCGTTGGTCTCTCAGTGATTTATAATTTTGACGTGGCTGTATCTTTTTCGGGTGTGTTTCGCAATACGGCAAAAAAAAATATATTAAAAAAAAACGATAATCACCCGTCCGTGCCAATCGTTTCATCATACGTATATGTAATGACCTCTGAACAAGATAACACTCGAATCAAATCACGATTCGCCCGCAACCTTTATTACACCCACTGCATTGAACCCACTCAGACGTGCGGATATAATTTGATCGCAAAAATTATTTTTTGATTTCCAGCCTTACCCGCCTATCGCATAACCGCTGCAACGTTACGCGTCCTCGCTTTCGAAATGATTTATAAAATCGTCGCTTACCTGGAACAGAAAACCAAAGGGAAAATATTAGTAAACGAACACGTCAACAATTATATTGGCAAAACATATCATGTAATGTATACTCTATACGTTATGGGCAAAGCTTTTATTGGCGAGTGGGTTATTGGGAAGTGGGAACGGAGAACGACCGGACAGAGGAAAAAAAAACCCGTGCAAATAGAAATTCGTGGAAAATCGGACGAGTCGCGTGTAATACGATATAAAGTTCTGGAATTTCATTGTTTAATTAAATTTAAATGCGCCACGCGGACTCGCGCATCACAAACTGTGACGAGTTATTAAATTAAACATAAATTCGCTCATAAATTGCGAACGTGAAAAGAGAAAACTGGTAATTATTGCCAGTTTTCTTTTATTCGCGCTAGATATATTGCCGCGCGCGTTTTCTGCGGCCTCGCTACGGATAAAAGAATACACCAAAGTACTTTCGGAAAACTCAAAATAAATTTCCATTGTACGTGCGTCCGCTTTTCTTTTTCGACCACGCAGAGAATAAGGGCGGTATAGTGCACCGAGGGGAGGCTGCGCGGAGTGAGAAGAGTTTTGCTTTCCGTTACTTTTTAAAGCTTTGCACTTCCGCGAACAAAAAGGAGAGCGCTATCTTCCGTTTTCCTTTTTTGCGAATGCAATTGTGTTTGCAAGGAAGTTGATTATTTTCCAATGTTTTATTGATGCTAAAAGTTGCACTTTTCGCTGTGAAAGCACTGATCCAAATAGGAAGTTTTAGCAATTATTGCTCAATATACTTTTGTACAGTAATGATACTCTTCGTATTACAACAATCAGTTATCATTTATAATTTCTAAAGCCAAAATATTAATTACAGAAAGAAATAATTTGTAGGCTACTTTTTTTAATATTGAAAAAAAAAACGAAAAACTTATACGACATTTTTACCTAAATATAATCAGAAAACCAAAAATTTCAAAAGTGATTGCTATTTCTGATTTTAAGTTGAAATGCTCAAATTTAAGAAGAAACATAAATGTGTCTAAAGTTTAACTATTTCGAAATATACCTATAGTTTTAAAATTAACATTTTTTGTTTAAGTTTGTTCTTGTAATTATTGGCACCATCATAAAACCACATCAAATACCTTTCAAAAATATAATATCATTTCTAAATTACTCTATTTCGAAAATGAAATGAAATCTATAAATTTCAACTCAAAATTTAACAAAGAAAAATTAATGCAATAAATTAAATAATAATGTTCCACTAAAAGATTTATTGTAGTTTAGTTATGACATTCATTTCTCTACTTTTCCTAAATCCTGTACCCAATTTAAACGCAATATAATAATGCTTCAAACAATAATGGAAAATGGCAATTTACCATATATTATCATGAGAAAATTCCAATAAAAGCGTACGATATGGCAATAAACGTGCAGCTATCAAATATAACTACTTTTGTTATTATAGTAGATACTAGGCATATTGTCAATTGTTTATAATAAAACCCAAAGAATCAAAAGATTAAACTGCAATAAAGTACATAGTTATTATTGTTAAGATATTTTTGTAAGTTTTAAAATAATTTATTGTGACAAATGCTAATAGTTAAACGACTTCAACTGATGAAGCTTCGTTTTATACCAAATTTAAACTGAATTTTTAAGCAGTAGTATTTTGAGAGGATATAGGGTTTAAAGAAGAGTTTTGGAGTACTTTAATTTCAAAATTTCTCTTTATTATAAAGTCTTGTAGCAATAAATTTTCATTAGACCATTGTGTGAGCCTTGAAACACATTTTTTACGGACAAAAATACTTTCAAGTTGTGGAATTAGAAAAAGTTTTCCATAGCCTCTGATTTCTTAATAAAACGCAAAACTTTAATAGTAAAATTAAAATTTATATTTATATATTTGAGTTCTAAAAGTTATGAAGCGAGCTAGTTTACAGCCGGAGAGATAAAAACACTCGGAGATATTCTTTATTACAACAAATCTAGTTTATTCGCAAAGATATAAACCGGCAGAGGAATAGTTTAAAGTTGCACAACACATTTCGCTTTGCACTGCGGATGTGTGTACTTGGTTGTGTGTGTGTGTGTGTGTGTGTTCGCAGGGTGTAAATTGAGATGCCACAAAGTAAGTTAAACGAGTTTTAAATGAGCACAATGGTCGTCGTGGAAAACTTGAAGAAATGTAGTGGAAGATGAGAAAACTCTGTAAATGTTAAACATCTTATTCCCGTTTTCAGCGTACGCAATATATAATACAGAAGAGGATCTGGGGTTGTTCGTCGGTCAACCCAACGTTTCGCAGTTGTATAGTGAATACATGTTGTCGGGGGGTGGTTATTATTCCGGGAGCGCTTCTCCGTGGGCCAAACAATAACTTTACGACATCGGAACCTTTCGTTTTTCCTTACTATTTACTGCGTGTCAATATATCTGCAGGCTTTCTGAATTTATGAAATCCAAACGTAATTTACATGCGAGCGCAAGACACAGGATTTTATTGTGCTTCTATGACATCCAATATATAAGATAGATATTTCCCGAAGACTCGCATTTCACATTAAATAAACTCCTAAACTCCTAAAGGTCCTTTTTCCGATGTGTGCACGCTAAAAACTCCCGCTAGTTCTATAGCTGCCTTATTTCTGCATTTATTTTAAACCAAAAATTTATTATGAGTTGTAGCCAAACTGAAATATTTTGTTATTTATTCAAGCGGAAATTTTTGCAAAAAAAAAATATAACATTTTCCAACGTAAATTTGAACATTCGGTATATTTTTATAATAAAAAGTTTCACACTCAACTAAATTACAACCCCTAAATTATTTTTTAATGCACTTGGGAAAAAACTATCCGTCTTATGAAAAGGTAACATTTGGAAACTTTTTGGATTAAAAGACCGCAGTTAATACTTTTACAACCGTACAACTGCGGAAAACACGAGTTGAAAAAGACAAAAAAAGGAAAGGAAAAAAAACTCTAAGCAAAGCTGCTCGAGCTGTTAGCGGCTACCAAAACTAAAATTTGTTTGAGCAAATATTTCGAAATTATCATTAAAAACAAGAAGGGTAGTGCGAAGCTTTGATCCTGTTCGCAGAAACGTTGATCAAAGAAAGAATTACGTTTGACTGATTCTCATGAATAATTCACTGATTATCTCATCGGAGCAACAGCGGAAGAGCTAGTAGCGGACAAAGTCTAAGTGAATATTTAGGAGAAACGGGAGGAAAAAAACACAACACACACACACACACACACAAATAATTAAGCTGTGTGGAAGCAGAAAAAGTTGGGTTTGCACCGGTAATTGGTCCTGATTAAGTCGCCTGACCGAACGGCGGTTAACCTGAGCCGCACGGCCTATCTTATCTAAATTCGATTTTAATGAGTTTCGATCGGGGGCGGCAGTAAAATTTGAGGAACTGATGCACACGCAAGGCAACGCCGCACTAATAAACGCTATATACCGACCAGATTGTAGTGCCTAAACGATTACCATTTATTGTGGTTTTTGTCTGCACGTACCTGCTTCTAAAAAGGCAATTAGAACAGAATGAGCTTTCGACTATTATCGTGTTGCACACACGTTTAATGAATTTTTCCGAACAATGCCGCGCCAAAATTGGTTAACAATTAACGCCAGTTGAGTACGTAAGCTATAATAGAATAAACGCATTCAAGCTGATTGCTCTCTTTTTGCTCTTCTTTTTACTCTTCCTTTCATGTTCGTAACCGTAATTTGCACGTACTCTTTCTCTCACTCCGCTTGTAATTGCATTTCAAAAATTTACAACTGCATTTTTCGCTCTGACCGTTACGCCATTCAAATCCGCAAAAGCGCAAAACCTATTAGTAGTTATTCCGTGTCTCTAACTAAGGAACATTTTCATTTGCATCACAAACGGGGCTATAGTTTTCATTGTCCTGCCAAATTTATTAAAGTTTCTATGAAAATTGAAAATATATTTTAGTCATGTATTACGTAGTTTTCAATTTATTTCGGAAAATTGAAAGACTATAATACTCTGGGTGATTCAGAAATCTATTCACTTTTAAAATTGTTTTTTGAGCTATTTTATTGGAAAAGCTAATTCATTTTAATTATTTAAAATCAGTTTATTGCGATATGTGAATTCTCTTTAAGAGATAACTCCTTAAGCTTATTTATTTCCTTTAAAAATTCACCTGAACATTGATTGGTTTACTTTGAGAAACTGAGCAATACTTACTGCCACTATCAATTTAAACTTGTGTGTTTGTTTTAATGCTCTCTAACTATCTACTTCAGATGCACTATTTTAAAACCTCTTTCTTCTAAATGATATTTCCGTCTTAATTTAATTGGACTGAAAACACATAGGGTAAACAAAATCTATGGAAACGATCGGTAGTTTCCAAATTTTAAATATAAAAATTGTAGGCCTAGGATATCTCTTTTATATCATTTACGAAAACCAAAATCAAATAACTTGCTATCTTAAGCAGTCCTGAAAAACAACATCTACTCTATTTTAAATGGAGCAGTTTGTAATTTTTTCTAAATAATTAATTATTCCGTAAAGCTTAAGTCAAAGTTGAGTAACAACAATTTTTCAAAGAGAATAACATTGTGGTTTCTACTATAACTTCTAATTATAAAACAGAGAATTAATTTTGTACTAACATACTCTCCTTTTAAATAAAAAGAAATTTTAGTTTGTCACGGCTTTTAACTGTAGTACATTTTTTATGATATAAAAATAGGACCCACAACTTTTACATAACTAATTTTCCTCAAACTATTTCAGATTTGGAGACTATCGACCATTTCATGTTTTATTTTAAAGAAACCTTTATTCTTGGCTAGTGTTTTATAGATAAAACTAATTTATATACTATAATAAAAAAAAATATATTGAAAAAAGCAAGATGACTTTCTAATTGAAAATGATGCCACCGCACAACAACCGCCGAAGGATGTGTCGGAACCACTCAAGATAAAGAAAATAAAACAAAGAAATTTGTAGTAAAGGTTTCGATTTTTATTGTCTCTCAACAGAACTACTGTACTCGCCGTATCAAACTTATTCGCCTCCGTTCACTCTTATCATTAAATTTACTCACATTATATTCACTCGAAGTAACATCGTAGGTAATGTAATATATATTGAACCAAAACTATGTGGACTATGTGGAACAAGTTATTAGAAATAAGGAATCCCTTTTAGACAAACAGAATATAATAACAGATAAATACTTTTGATATCGACAGAAGAAAATCTTGTATTTCGTATATATCCATATAACCAGAACCGGATTTCGGGAAACAAATTTCATTTTGGTCTCCGTCGGCGGCTTAGGCAATGTAGCAAAAAGTATTAGGAAGACTCTAATTCTAATCGTGGGTCTTCGTATATATCTGCAAGTAGAAGCAATATTAACGAGGTGGTTAGGTCGTTATCGTTATTGCCTGTGGGATCAATCGCGGAACTTGGAAATCAATAATCACGTCCCTCGTCGCTTCTCTCGCCCGGTTCGCCAGAGAAAAAGAACTACAATTTTCGCTTATCGCCCGCAGCATTGGCGCGCGGTTCGACTGTTTCGAGCGGGGTGGCATTCGAAATTTCAATTAATAATCCGTCAAACACATCGGACCGCAACTTGAGCCCAACTTTGAAACTTAAACTATGGCGTATGGATAGACAGAATTCCTCGTCACTGTAGCAATTATGTCCATTAAGAACTCCGGCAAATTGAATAAGTAATTCTTTCGAGTGGAGCGCATTGCGCTTATTAGTATTCAACCAGAGAGCTTTTCCGACATACAACAGGGTGTTCTCAAAATAGTTCATTCGATTTTCATCTAACTTAATTTATTGGATATATTTTTTTTTTAATAGTTTAAATAAAATTAAAATAATTGGTTTAAGTGCTGTTTTTTATTTATTTTTGCAAGTGGTACCCTATTCAATAGCAATATGGACAGGCTGCCCTGTAGAGTGGGCGTTGCGGCGGAAAATCGAACGGTTCCGTAATATCGAACTGGCGACTAGCTTTATCTCTAACGTGCACACAATGAATCTAAAACTTTATTAAAACATAAATACGTGCTGTTATTGCGCAAGTCTTCAATAGAATTTCAGACCGTTCGCTGTGTTTATTGCGAACCCTCTGTACCGAATATCGATATTTATGGCAGAAAGTCGTTCTGCTGTGAAGATTCGCCATGAAGATGCAACCTACTGCTACGTCTACATAAAGTACACGCTGAATATTTACTCAAGATATCGCCACTTACAACCGCAGAGACAGACAACACATTTTCTCAATTCCTGTCGTTACATAAATGTCCTGACAATAAATTCACGCCGTTTGTCTCTGTTATTTCAATGGATGCCTTTTCTACATCGAAAGTGCCTGTAATGTTATGTGTAATAAATAAGTATTGGAAGGGCTTTATGATTCTGTATAATGTGCGAAAAAAGGCCAAAGCAGTCTTTATTGTATTCGTTTAGAGAGCAATTCAGTGTCTATTATACGAGCATGACCCAGAAAATTTCACAAAAAAAAATATTTATTTTTTTGTTTATTTGATGGAGTTTCTTTAAGTGAAGATTTTTTTTCTGGTTTAAATGGTGCAAATCAGTCAACATTTTATTAATTTAATTTGTGGTACTTTGTTACTTTTATATTCTAAAATTGAATCTAAACAAGATGATTTTCAAATTTTAAAGTTGTAGTATAAATTTTCTATGAAATATTAATTGAAATCATATTCTCTTGTAATTTGGTGTCATCCACAGCCCCCATTGATAATTTATTCAAGTAATTTTGGCTTGCTTAAGCTTTCTAAAATTCGGACAAATGCCACTGAAACGCTCTTTATTATGATATAAAAAATATTTTTAACAGTTTAAAATTCGGACTTTTATAGTACTAATATATTCATAACATGAAGTTTGAATTTGGTACATTGCTTGGTTTATAAAATAAAATAGGGATACTGAAATTATCATCGCTCTGTACTTCCATGTGAAGCCGCCGGGTAAATTAAAAAATAAATAATTTACCTCTTGATATACTTTCAATTTAATTGACTTTAGAATTTTTATTTTTTCAAAATGGTTATAATGAACGGTTAACAAGAAAAAAAAATGAATGTTTTACCCTCAAATCCATGTGCTAGCGCTTTCCATATGTGTGTGATGAATACATTTACAAATTTACTCAATCAATTATATCCTCAATTGCGCAATAATAACTTTTGCAGAATAAACAAATTAATAAATATTTTAAAGGATGTAGGGAAATAATTGCAAGGGTTTTATTTTATTATGTTGATATGTGAAGGAGACATTTCGGTTTCTATAACTCTAAATTAAAATTAATCGATGAATTCATTTTTTAATTCATTTTTAAATTGTTCTTGTTCTACACAAAGGAATTGTGAATAAAAAATGCTTCTTCATAGACTATTCACTTAATTATGGAAGCATTTAATTCATATGTAGGGAAAGTGGAAAACTCTTCTCATTTCTTCATTTACTATCCAATTTTTATTAAATTTTCACATTATTATAAGACTTCATTTTTAATTGACGTAAGCAACAACTATACTCTTTTGCGGTTTTATCGGAAATGTCCACAACGTTTGATTAAGTTTTGTGTCAATTTTTATTTTTAAATGTACTAAAATTACTTTTTACAAATGGTTCTAGAAGGCCATAATCGACTCAAATTAACGAAAATCATCTGAGGAAGCATATCTTTTATTGAATTTAATTTAATTTTCATATCCACTAATTTTATTCTAATCGATTTATTAAAAAAGAGGGAAATTAAAAATCCTATTGAGCCATTCATAACCTTACATAAACATTTTTTTGCATTTAAAAATTAACGAAAAATTAATTTTTATACTGAAAATGACCCAAAGATCCCAAAAAAGCGAAAAAAGATAGGGGTTGCCATTTAAAAATCAAAAGTTACGGTCATTTCCGGGGAGACCAGAAGTGATAGAAAATTAAAATTAAAAATTCATAAAATTCAGTTGTTAAACATAAAAATGAATAGAGCGAAGCTTTTTTCTGTGGTGCCCTGCCTTGTATATGAATATTTTAGAAAAAAAAAAAAACTTTAATGAATCGGTATGGAATTGAAAGTGAAGAAAAAAGAAAATCTAAAAAGATCAGTAGTAGGTCATAAATTGAGAACATATAACAAAGAGCATTTAAGTAACTGAAGTAACGGAGATTTTTTGTGTTTCTTTGGGTTTCCTCAGATCTATAAAGAGCGAACCACGAACGGCATGAGTGAGTTAAGACGTTTTTCACTTTTTATGTGTGGTCACGATAAACGTCCCGCAATAAGCATAAAACTCGCTGATATATCTCCGAGGAAAACCCACAAAGCCCCGAAAAAATTAACACCGTTTTATTATTATTCAAAGCACGCGGTCTAATTTACGATTGCACTTATTCGTAAATTATAAATAGCGAGATTTATCGGGCAGAAAAATGGCGATCGTAAAATCTGCGTGAAGCACAGTTCCTGAAGAATTAGTGAAACGCACTCTATACTTTAGTATAGTCTAAGCACTAAGGCCTATGATGTTCTGTGGAAACGCTCAACATCGGCGAGGGTGAACATTAAAGTTGATCGGGCACAACTTTTCCGAATAAATTATTGAGAGCGTGAGATGTCACCAATTCCCCGGAAATTCTTACCCCGGAACATATTCAGCAAAGATATGTAAATTTTCCATTTTCGCACATATGCGAATGGTTAACAACATTTGAGGGAGGAAAAAGATTATAAAGTTTGCAGAAGTTGCTGGTATCGGTCCCTGAAGTGTCGTGTTGTTCACAACACTATGACGAATAGAAAGCGCGCAATACGAGTAAAAAAAAAACGAGCCAGCGAAGGAAGCTTTGCAATAAGAAGGATGAAAACCGCTTCTACTCACTACATATATGTGTAATGATTGGTGCCATTTTTTCTCCTCTTCCTTCCTTGCACAAATAAAATCAATCAATCATTATTGTTTGGACACACTTTACACTTGGCAATATTTTCACTTCGATATTCCCTTCGAGTGTATATTAAAGGGGAGCACTGGGAAACATAGTTTCGATAAACAAGTTGCCCTAATGGCCCATTTAAATGCTACTTTTATTATTATCTAGCAAAAAACACGCACGTTTGTTTGAAACAAATGAATGAGGAATACCTTATTTGCAGCTTAAGTTGTAAAGAATAAACATATTTTTCAATTACTGATGAATCCAAATTAAAATTAATTAATAATTATGATTTAATTCTCCAGAACAACACAACACAGTGCTTTCGCAATTTAATTTATAACTAACTTGACTAACTTGGCTAACTTCATCAGAAACGGAACCCGTTTAGAGGGGGCGCCACACTATATTTCAAAAATTGTAAGTTGGGGTAATCATGTGCGCATGACTTGACGGAAACACACGATTTTTGAAGCAACATACAGTAGAGTCCCACTAAAAAAGAAATCATTTCAGCGACAGACATATTGTTCTATGACGGAGGATGCCGAAGCACAGTACCTGTCTCGCGCAATAATAACGTTGTTTTTAGCAGAACCTTTATAGAATTAACCTATAAAAGGCCAATTAATGGAGTCATTACTTAAATACATTAATATTGTTTCACTTAGAACCGACTGTATAAACGGAACAAACATCTTCGGGAGTTTCCGACCATTTTGACACTATCTGACAGAACGACCGTTATCGTTTGGTTCTTGGTTGTCTTTTGTCGTTCATCTTAGCCGTTACACGCCGTTACATTGTAGAATCGAAAAACCGTTCAAATTTCCATTACATCGTCGTTAAAACTTTCTTTTTCTTTTTATTTATAAACCAGTGATTTCCCACAGATATTAATATGGCAGACAATTCTTCGGTGAAAGTGGCAGTGAGAGTGAGGCCAATGGTTCCATCCGAAATAGCCAAAGGCTCGAAAAATGTTGTCGATGTTTTTAAAACCCACCAGCAAATTCGGGTCTCGGAAAAGGCCTTTACTTTTAACCATGTGTTTAATCCAGAATCAAATCAATCGGAATTATATGATGAATGTGTAAAGCCTCTAATCCCAAAATTGTTCGAAGGATACAATGTTACAATTCTCGCATATGGCCAGACTGGTTCAGGTATCAAATAAATTCGTAAACAAAGTAATTTGGCATCTGTAATATAACTGTTCTTATAGGTAAAACGTACTCTATGGGTACCACATATAATGGAGAAGGAGAAATGGGAGTTATACCCAGAGCAATTAATGATATTTTCAGTTACGTTAATGATCACTTCACACATGACTTTACTGTGTCTGCTTCCTTTATGGAACTGTACCAAGAAGTGCTTTACGATCTGTTGTCCACAAAACCCAAGGATCAAAGTGTTGTTGACTTGAGAGAAGATGCGAAGGGGATTTGTGTGGTAAATTTGTCTGAGAAGCCAGTGAAAAGTGTTGGTGAAGTCTTGTCTTGCCTGGAAGCTGGAGCTGTTCGAAGAGCAACTTCTTCAACAAACATGAATGCTCAAAGTTCCAGGAGTCATGCCATTTTCACCATTTCCATTTCAATTCAGGAAAAAGGCAGCAATTCTTGCAAGACAGCTAAGTTTCATTTGGTTGATTTGGCTGGATCTGAAAGGTCAAATAAAACAGGAGCAACTGGTCAAGTATTTAAGGAAGGCATCAATATAAACAAGGCTTTACTTGCTTTGGGAAATGTAATTTCTGCGTTGGGAGATGAAAAGGGACCGCAGTCTTACATTAATTACAGGGACAGTCCACTTACGAGACTTTTGAAAGGTAAAGTAAAGTGCAAATAAGCAATTTTAATGTTTTTAAATAATTGGTTATTGCTTAGATTCTTTGGGAGGCAACAGCATCACCTTAATGATTGCCTGCATTAGTCCAGCCGATTACAACATGGACGAGACTATATCCACCTTGAGGTACGCTGATCGAGCGCGAAGAATTAAGAACAAACCGCTTGTTAATGAAGATGCTCGGGCTGCAGAAGTGAATAAACTGAAGAAAATTATTCAAGAAATGCAAATGGAAATGATGGGTCGAGGTGGACCCACGATTTCCACGTATGAACTTGATAGTCTTAAGAAAGACCTAGAAAAGTCCAAGAAGGGTGAAATGGATTTGCAGCAAAAGTTGCATTTGACTCTCACGCAAAACTCTTCATTATTGGAGCGCCTGCTTATCGTACAAACTGCCTGCGAAAACATCAGTACAAAGACACAAGCCATTAAAGGAACTTTCGATCATGTTTTGAATGAGCTGACACAGTGCATCACTGCTGGTAATGTTGACGGAATTCAGGAACATGTCGAAAAATTGAACGGAGTTCGCAGTGAATTTAACAACTTGATGGACGATCAACGTGAAAGTGAGGAGCAATTCAGAAGCCATGAGATGAACACCTTCAATTCCAGCACATATCTGTCGGCGAATGGATCGATCGGCGAGGGAGACGTGTTTGAAGTTCAGGTGTCGCACACAGCCACGCAAATGGCCATGAATGCGGAATTGCAAGAGCTAATGATTAACTTGATGAATAAGGAAGAATTGGCCAAACAAATAGCCAGCAATTCGGCAATAATGTCTGATATGAATGAGGTCGCCGAAAATAAAGCTAAAATTGCGGCTTTGGAAAACGAAAGAGATCAATTGCTGCAACAACTGAAAACTAAAAAGGCCGATGAAGGACATAAAATGCGAATTCAAGCTCTTGAAAAGCAAATACAAAATCTAAACAAAAAGGTAAGCGTTCTTTGTTTTTTCTTTAAAAATATAATATAATTGCAAGATAATTTTTATAAATTTTCTTTAGCAATCCGACCTAATTAAGAGCAAAGAAAAGAACGATATGAGAGTCAAAAAACTAAGTTCCGAAATACAACAAATGAAGGCTGCCAAAATTCAAATTATCAAGAAGATGAAGATGGAATCGGATCACTTCAGAACTTGGAAGACGCAAAGGGAACGCGAAATTTCAAAACTTCGCGAACAGGATCGCAAAAAACAGAATCAGATTTTGACTATGGAACGCATTCATAGCTCTCAACAGAACGTGCTCAGACGTAAAGTTGAGGAAGCTGCTGCTATCAACAGACGCCTTAAGGAATCCTTGGCTTTAAGAAAGAAGACCCAAGCTTCAAAGATCGCCGGAAAGGTGGAAAAATTGAAACCATGGGTAACACTAGTTTTTCTTTTTCATTGATTAAGTACAATTTGGTGATTTGCAGATAAAACAAGAGTTCGAGGTTTACGTGAATTTGATTGAAGCAAAGGTCAGTTTAACGTATCTTATGCAAGATCGTGAATTTCTTCAAGGGCAGCTGCAAAAGCTCCAAGAAAATCCCGATGCGGACGAATTAGAAGTGCGAAAATTGCAAAGCGAACTAGATTTAAGAAGTTCGCAAATAGCTGAATTCCAACAAAAAATTATCGACCACGAAGAAGAGGAGAAGGCAGGTAGTCGTTTTGATACTCTGCAAACGATGGCCGAAGCAAAGTATGCAGTTTCCGTTTTGTTCGAACTGGCTTCTGAAATTAAGCGCAGGGAATTGGAAAGAACCCATAAAACTGAAGAACTGGAACAAACCGTTTGCGAAGTAAGTTAAAAAATGATTTATTTTTGTTAATTAATTCTAAATGTTACTTTTTTTTGCAGTTGCAAGAAAAGTGCAGCACTTTAGAAAAACAGTTTACTACCATGGAGAAACAGCACAAGGAGCAGCTGGCAAATATTGAATTGGAAAATGAAGAAATTAAATTCATTTTATTGCGTCATTCGCGTGCCGACTCTATGACCAATCCCGAAAACGCGAAAATAGAAGATTTGAAACAAAACGCTATCGAAAAGCTGGAGGCGAAGATTGATATGCTGACTCACGAGAACGAGCGTTTGATGAAGGAAAGGGATGATCTGATAAAGACACTGGAGGAAATTTCTGAGGTTTGTTGATCTTTTTATTCTTTTGAAATATTTTTGAAATTTCTAAATTTTAGGCTGCCGAGTCTGCGGACGCTGAAGAACCTGTCTCTTCTTCTTGCGACACTGAAAACATTTATAATGGCACTCCACAAAACCAAGAGTCGTTCCTTATATTAGAGACGCCAAAAAAAGGCTTAAATGAAACATTCAATATAAGTATGACTGACGATAAAGTGAATGACCCCGATTGGTTAGCAACTCCACTAGGGAGAAAAGTGAGAGCAGCTAGAGCTGCCGTTTTAGCAATTCAAAGACCACCGAAGAGAACTGCATCAAAGGGTGGATGCAGTTGCAAAGGCCAATGCAACACTCGTAATTGTGGTTGTAAAAAACTTCACACTTCGTGCGACGCTGTATGCAAATGCGAGGCGGTCAAATGTAGAAACAGAGGGGCGCGCGGACTGTCAGATTCCAATTCGGAAATCTCTGGTAGTCTTACGGAGTCGACGGTTGACGCAAATTCAAATGGACCTTTTAAGAGGCCGAAATTATCCGATTAATTTTGATATTAGTTAGAGCTGTGATTACAATATATTTAGATTCGTATTAATTATAGTTTAAGTTGAACTTTTTTATGTCATGTATTTTAATTAAAATTAGTAAGTTTGTTTAGAGACTGATTACATTTGCAAATAAAAACTAATAATAATTTTTTTTTAATTCAAGGTATTTTAAAGAATAATTTTAAATTATCGATTTAGTAAACGGTTTCACTGATTTGAAATTATTTTATTTAAATATCATAAATTATATTTTTTTAAATTTTGTTTTATTTTTATTTGAGGCCTAATTAATGTTGATTCTTTTTGAAAATTGAAATAAAATTATTTAATCATTGAATGGTCAGAAAATTATTAAGTTCAGATATGTGTATTTCTTATATTCAATTATTTGTCCTCTATCGATTAGAAAATTAAAAAAATAACCATTTTATTTGAAAAAATAGTTTTCATTAATACAAAAATCTTATTGTTGAAAGTTATTATTAAAAATTAATGGAAACATATTTTTCAAATTAATAATTAGATTTAAAAAAAAAATAGAAATATTTTCCAATTTTTACAGAAAAAAATGTTTTAAAAACTTTTTAAGTTATAAAAATAGTATCAAAATTATTTGTTTTTTTTTAAATTATTGATAAGTAAAATAAATAAAAAAAGAATAAAAAAAAATTAATTGATTGCGACTTCCGGTACAACCGAAAATGCTACCTTGAAAATAAATTTAAAACAACTCTACTCAGATAAAATACTATTGCTACCTTAAATTTTAAACTTATTTAGAATTTCAAAATATATTTAATTGTAATTCGTAATAAGGGTTTCACAAATGGTTTTTATAAATATATAAATCTTCTTTTTGAAAAAAAAAATAGCTTTGGAACCGCAACAGCAAAGCAGCTTCCGGATCAAAAACTGAATCATTTATTGGTAACGATCACTAATGAGGAATCGTGAAGGAAATCGATGTGCCGATAATGTCAAATAAAGCAGAGTGAATTATTCATATAGTAATGTTCGAATGTGCGCGGAATAGGAAAAAAAAATCGAAGAAGACGGGAAAAAAAAACTATATTCACTTTCATTTTCCGCCTTATGTTGCAATTCTTTAATAAAGATTTTATCGATAACGTAGAGTGGCCATCAAAAGAGACCCGAAGATTCTCTATGTATGGATATATAATGTCGGAATTTTATGGAAAAACTACTGGAGGTATAACAGCGCGCCCATAAAAAACAAGCTTCCCCCGACAGATGTTGTTTCCCATAATTTCGAATATACATGAAAAAGAAAAATTCACCAGAAAGTTTCGCGATTAACGGATTGGATTTCATATGCGCCGTCGCTCGGTCTTTTTTTTGCAGCGCGCGTACGCGCTCGCGAATCGTAAATTAGCGAAAGAAGAAACTATTATAAATTACGCTCGGCTCGATTTAATTAAATTCCGAATTCAGCGAAACGTACAATCGGGACTAAGCTTTATGTACTGGCCGGCCAAGACATAAACAAGTTTCGCAAAAGCCAGAATACGAAATTGCTACTTAAATAAGCCATGCAAGATTAAAGCCGGAATTCTTTATTTCACTAGTATTTCTTTACCAAACAACTGCGCTCCGCCATCTCTAATCCCGAATTAATTTTGTCGCAAATTTCAGCGCTAAATATTTTACGGTCAACCGGTGCAATTTAACCGGCCGTCCGCTGGACGCGCTAATTAAATCAGCTATTTTAGCTATTAAATAAAGGTGAGCCGGAGCTAGGGCGGCGGCGGCGGCGGCAGGGGTGGCCAGTTATGAAAGTTCACTGTTTATCGGAGCCTATTAGGAATGCAATAGACTTGAACTATGGCGTCGATTAGTATTTGTCGGCGTGCGGCTGTGTATGCGCCGCGTCCAATCTGTGTGGATAAATCGGATTATCGAAGCAGCCCTGTGGGAATCCCTTGTCCTGCTGCCGAGCACTTTCAAGCCCACAATTCACGCCACGCGCAAACACCTACAATTCACCTCCTCTACTTGTGCGAGGGGAGCAACGGCGAATGTGCATGCACTTGTCTCCCCGTCCGATACTGATTCGCCCAAATCACCTTGTTTATGAAAATTGCGCTTAATACGTTTCCGAGTGCTTCTTAGACTGATGTTTCCTTAGCTCGGGGCACCAACCATTCCGACACGTTCGTTGCCAATTTCCTATTCGTCCCCCATTCGGATGTCGTTCATTTCAATGAATTTTCTTTAAAGTCAATTTGCCCCCGAGAAGGTACGTAATTTTATTTCATTTTAATTTATTGCTTATTGCCAAGATTACAGGGCGTCATCGAGGAACAAATACAAATTCTGCTATTTCTTTTTTCAATTTTAAGATAAGCCATTAATTAAAATTTTAAATTTGCTGTAATTATTAGATACTAAAAAAGCTAATTTATTTCTATGTAAATACATTTTTGACTTCCGGTTTAATTGAAAATTGTATCATTATTTTTTGGAAATTATACAGCCGATACATTACTGCATTTGTTTTAATCTTGGAGAAATGTAAGATAAAGTACTACTACTACTACTTTGGTTCCAAATTATGCTATATATTTTTCTTTTTATTTTGGTTTTAGGTCCATGTTACTTCAATAAATTTTAATGAAACTTAAAACTTAAAATATAAAAATTATACATTTTTTTTTCAAATTCTTTATTTTTTTGTAAGAACATAATTTACTTTAAGCTAAATTAAAGGCTGTTAGTTTTCCTTGCGCTGGTATTAAGTCAGTTTCTTATTTTTTATGCCTCTTCTCACATGTACACCTCTATTTCGATTTTTTTTTCTCCTATATTTTTTTTAACAGGAGTGATTTGGATTTTATTTTTATTTTTTGTTTTTCGCTCCTTTTTTAACTAATTTTGATAGACTGTTAAAAAAATAGCTGGATCTACTACTAATACTAATTGTTTTAGTAGTTGTTTTTTTTAATTGGAAATAAATGTATGCCATAATTTGGAACATATGGAATGCTTAATTAAAATTTTTATTTCGTGTTAACTTGAATACTAATTTGTCGGTTCAAAAATCAAACGCAAATACCAAACTTTTTTTCCAAAATAAAAAAAAAATAAAATCATCACTGACATTCCAAAAATATAAAGAAGTAAACCTTAAAACACAAAACCAAATTTCCTTCTTATATAGAAATTAATTTAGCAAAGTTTCCCAACAAAAATTATCGAAATAACAGAATTATGACACTCTGAATATTTATTAAAAACAAAAAAGTTAAAAATAGCAGCTTGCAAAAAAGTAATTTCAAAATGGATTCGAAATTCAATTACCCATCGAAATGGTTTTGGCGGTTCCATAGTTCAACAGCAAATTAAAAAATAAAAGTGCAAACATTAATAAAAACGTTTGTTCAAAGTGCGCCGCGCAGTGCACCGATTTTATTTTTTAATCCATTAACAACAGTAACAATCAACGAAACATCGCGTGTTAAGTAAAATCTACAGCGTGAAAACTTTATTAATGATTAATTCTGAGAACTGTTTTTCGATAAGCTTCGACATGTAATTTAGTAAAGCGAGCGAAAAAATTTATAGCTGAAAGTATTTGGCGTGACGTTCCATTGTTAGATTCGTATAACGGGCGCGCACGTAAAAGAAAGTGGGCAAAACTGAAAGAGTAAGGGTCCTGGAGAGCTTAAAAAAGTTAAAAACCCAGCTTTGCAAGTTGCGCACGGGCATTACGTGTAAACCGGGATTTTTCCTTCGTTACAGCTCAACCTTTATCTCCGCTGGGGCAATAGGGAAGCCCCTAAGGGCCCATACACTCATAACGGTAACGTGAATATCCCGAAAAATATTTTAATAGGCCCAAATAGCCCAAATAGCTGCTCCATATCGATATTGGCATCGCGCAATGCGAACGGAAAACAATACTTGAGGGTTCGACGCGGATGGTTTGCTTGATACCTGAAGCGCATTTTCCAATTTCTATTTACACTTTCATGCATTCGCTGTGGAAGCACTTAAATTCACGCCGTTCACGGCATTCAAAGTGAAAATCAACTTTGCGCCAAGTATCTGATATTGTTTGCAACTTTATCCATTTAAATATACAAAAGTTGGGACGGAAATACTGAAATGTATTTAATGTACGAGAAGTACGTAACTCAAATTTGCAAAATTGCAGCTTAACTATTGTTGTAGGATGGTATATGTTGGTATTAGTTCGTTGTTTATAAATTTTAATTATTAAAATTTGCATGATTGAATAAAACTCCAAATACTTCGAATTGCAAAATGCATAAAGTTAATAAAAGTTATCCTTGGATAAACGTACCACACAAAACGTTATTGTGTATCAAAATTTAGAAATATAATACAATATTATGTTATGGATTAAAATGTATTCAAGTATTTTAATAATAATAATAACAGCGTAGGTACAAATTTAGAAACGTGTCGCTTTTTGTATAGAAGCCAATACCTTAATTAATATTGCGATTCAATTGCTAACAAAACCAAGCAACAACAAAAATATATATATTTTTTTATTAAAATATCACTTGTACTATTCTTTCCGAAGTCAGTCTGTTAAAAAATAGTTCATTTTTATATTTCAAAATTTTTAGCAATCTATTATAAATCAAGAAAAAAATTGAATTATTTTCACATCAATGTAATATTTGACGCAAAAATGTACCTACAAGTACTTTTCTTTGATACACTTTAAATCCATCTTGTTGGTTTTCAAGTGATGGATGCTTTTAGAAAATATGTTTGTTTTCTTTTTTCTTAGAGATTTGAAACGTTTTAAAAGAGAAAACATTTTTTACGGGGAAAAATCAACAAACATTTTAAAGTTCGATTTAATTTAAAAAAAAAAAAACACTTTTACTATTTACTTTTACTTACTTTAAAAAGAATTAAAATGTTCATTTCGGCTGTAGATTCTACATGAAAAAATGTCTTAAGAATGTTTTTTACTTTAAGTCGCTACCTTCGAATATGAAGGAGTTATGGTCTCTAATTATGGGTGACACCAAAAATAAAATTTTGGGAAATGACACGAAAAAACTACAAAAGAAAAAAAAAATATATAATTAAACCATTTTTGTTTTCGGAAAATTAGGCTCAATAAATAGTTTTTTTTTTATTTCTAGGTAAAGAGTAGATTTTGAGGGAATCAATTTCTTCCACTATGTACAATATAAAGACTTAGGTAATACTACACAAAGGTTAAAATAAAAAAGAAACTTTAATAAAACTTTCTATACTAGTATAAAATTTTAAATAGTTTTCAAGTAATTGTAAATGTTAAATAATGTTAGATATTAATATTAATTCGTTCAAATTCAAATTAAAAAGACATTTTTAACTTCATCACTACTTTATAAAGTTTTTAAAAATTTCAACAAAACAGCATAAAAATCTTAAATTTGATTAACTTCATTAAATGGCGTAGTATCCTGTACATTTTAAAATTATACATATTTTGCTAAATACACAAATTTGAAGCAAAATTGTTAAAACTTTTTATATGAGCGTTAATTATAAATCGGACTTAGTTATATTATATTAATGAACAATAAAACTATTTTTATAATTAAGCATTTTAAAAGTTATTGTAAGAAGATAAAGGATGCGCAGTAATAGAATTAAAACGTTTGCTATTGAATAAAAATCCGTGAAAAGCGATTTCGAGGAGTCGATCCGTGATGCGTAGGTTTAGTATCGCGTGACCGGCGCCTTCACTTCCCTTTCACGCATGAAAAATAGCTTCGCAAAACGTACACAGACACAACATGTTGTGCTCGTAATATATGTGTAAATTTGTATTCCATAAACGGATGAAAAAAAAAAATAACGCTACCCGTTCCGATGATTCGGCGAAATTCGGGCGTAAAAATGCACGCTCAAATAATTTCATTCTTCATGCGCCGCTCCCAATAAAGTTTTCAAGTTTTCACTTTAAAATAGCAGACAATTAGAAAGCGTGCATCCACACGATGGCGGACTGGCGAAAAATGGTGGTTTATTAAAAAAGTCCGGGGCCACTTTAGGAAAGAAGTTAAATGTCGTGGAAAGAACGCCTGGGAAATGGACGTTAAATGTGTGTGTGTGTGTGTGTGTTACTGTGCATGTGTATGGATAATCGGGGAGTTGTGAAACTGCTCGCACAACCGGAAACGTTATTTTTCCATCACGTTCTCGCTTTTTTTTCACAAATTTCCACCCGTGTTATATGACCGGCTAACCAAAACCGCCAATTAAAGGGAAACAATCGGCACCTAAAGAGCATGGCTCTATACATTTTTCATAAGCACAGCCACCGGCCGAATAAATAGAACTATACTACACATCTACCTTTACTCTGTAGTAGTTTTTTTTTTCTCCTTTTTATTGCCGCCGCCTCCGCTGCTTCGCTTCGGAAAAAGTCGTAGAAAAGTCCTCGGACTGAAATAACAGAGTTCGAGAGAAGTGTCAGTGGAAAATATTTTCTGCTCGACTGCCTTTTGCTCGAATCGAACGAGTTTAGATGAAGAGAGGCTTCCTTTCGTAACTGTTGGCGACATTCCTTAGTTCTGAATAGTCCAAGCAAAAGAAAACTGATAGACAGTTGTATATTTCTTTTTCTTTCTTTAATTTCTATATCTTTTTCTGTACTGTGTGTGGTTAGAAGTTGTAATAAACGAAAATTATTTCTGCGCGAAATATTCACTCAAATGAAGTTTTCCTCCAATGAAACAGCATCATCAGTGAAGACGTTCTGTTTCCATAATATTTTACTACTTATATTCTTAAAATTTGATATTTGTTTTTCTGGGTGATAATGGAAAGTGGTTCGCCCCTTTTAATTCAATATTTATCAACTGAAAACAATATCGGGTGACCTAAATTTTAATACCACTCCAACCATTTCTTTATTTATGAGCCGATTATTGCCAACATTTTCAATTAGACTGGATAATTGACATTTTTATATTACTCTTGGTTTCATTGGAAATAATCCCAACTTTTGATAATGACAACACTGCATTTTTTAAAAGATTTATTTGAGATATTTACCCACAATAAATTATTGCAACATGCTATAAATGGTATCCAGAGATTCGTCAATAAACGAGGAATAAAAGAGTAGAGGTGGTCTAATATGGTTGTCATTTGAAAAAATAGATTTTTGACAAAACTATTTTATTAATAACTCACAAAATATAAAACTTACAGCTGTTTGCAACTTTCTAACATAACTTTACCTTATTCGGAGTAATTTAAGCCATTTCATTTATTTTGATTCTAAAAAATTGATATTTTGTAACTACAAAAACAAAAATTACGTCTTTAAACCCAGTTTGATGCCTAGTTAGGATGATTTCCAATGAAACCGGAAGCGATGTAAAAATGACATCTCTTCAGTTCAATAGAAAATGTTGTCTTATGTAAGTATACCAAATTTGGTAACAATCGGTTCAAAAATAAAGAAATGGTAAGGGTGGTAGTAAAATTTGTGTAAACCTATGTAAATAAGAAAATTTCAAATTAACTGATAGTGCTTATAATTTGTAATTTGTACAATTCTGGTCTCACCGGAAAAGCGAAATGACATTGATTGGAGATTAAAAATTAGCTACCGATAATTATTTTCATTTTTTTTATACCGGAGGCTATTTTTAATTAAAAAACAATTATTTTATTTTTGTGTTTAATTGAAACTAAATAATATTTTTATTGGTTAAAAAAAGCCATAAATCGGATGAATTTAATTTTCCCTATGCACCCTATTCTAATTAGTAAAATAATAATAATAATATGCTCACAAACAAAATTTTTACTAATTTCCCTGGCATACTATGATTTAATATAAATCCCTATTAAAAGTGTATTTTATTGAATTCGTCTAAATTTTTACATTAAATAATTTTATTCAAATATAACAAATTTTATGTATTTCGATTCCATTAAAAATAATTAATTCAATGATCTTAGTGATCTACAGTGGTTCCAATTGAATAAATTAATTAAGTTGATAAAAAATTTCAAAAGAACAGAATTGTTTAGTAAATAACTCAGTTAATATTAATCAAAACAGAGTTCTATGAGTTGTTGGCATAATCTTAGATTGGGATTTATTTTTGAAACTTTATTGCCTTTTAAAAAGAAAAAAGAAGCATTTTAAATAATAGTTATTAATAGAAAACATATTTTTAGACTTCAAGTGGCTCCTGGAATTAGAAAATGTGGAATCAAAAATTAGGGTCATTTCCAATTAAACCGAAAGTGATCCGAAATTGAAATTAACATCAATCAATCTAAAATTATGTCTTGTATAAATGAGTATTTTTTTATAAAATTAGATTAATAAATAAATAAATGACAGGGGAACGTGGTTCACGTTCCGTTGTCACCCGGTAAACTAATAAAAAATAAATTTGATAAAGAAAACACAAACAGAAAGTATTAAATAAATGAGATCATAATAACATAGGTGATATTAGAATTAAGTTCCTTTTTGTATTTATTGTATAAAAAAAGTGTATTCCGTACTAATTACCTCGAAAATAATTTATTGTTGACCCTAATTATCTCCCCAAATGTATTTCAAATGGAAATTTTATTGATCCGTATTATCATATTTGTTTCAAATAAACTAAATGATCCACTTGGCAAAACAAATTAAATACTTTTTAACGACCTTTTAATTGATTTCATTTAGATGCTAAAAAACATATTTCCGCGAGCGCACCACGAACCAAACAAATCTTAACTAAACAGCAAGTAATTAACTAATGTAACAGCGGTTAATTTAGATTTTAATTATTTTGATTAAAGCTGGAATTAATAAACTTAAAAACAAAGATGTTAATATTCATGAAGGAAGCTAAAAGCTTCGCGTCGTACGCGCGTCACAGCGACTTATTATTATCCTTAAAATAAAGTTAACGCGCTCATACAAAACGTTTGTGTAACTATCCTCGATGTTGCAAAAGCTGCGCGTCCCAGAAATTCCTCTTTATTACCGCCATAATTTATCCACCGCTTTTTTATTATTTAGCGTACCACATACGCATAACTATGTCTTATCTTTTTTGCAGTTGTCGGGAGAATTTATTTTATTGCCCATCACTTTGGACGCTCGCCGGGGAAAAAAAGGCCCGTTGTGTTTTGCATGATTAATAACCGATTGGATTTTGATTAAAAAGAGGAAAAAAAAGTTATGAAGCGTTGTGCAACAATATGGGGCCGCTCATTTTTCATTCGTGTCCAATTCTCATTACCGATTAGCTTGGCTGCAGAATTTATTAAAGCGTCGGTCATCGTAAACGGAACCTTAATTATCGAAATAATAAACGACAGAGAAGATGCGCAATTGAAATTGATGAATAATGGGCGCGAGAATGTTCACCCACTGCGAAATATTGCCGACATAGCTATAAAATTCCTCAGATAATAACCGTTTTCGATGTGTGCGAGCGCGAGTGCTCTATACTCTCTATACTACCGGGAGCGGACCAACAAAGATCGTAAAAAATGGAAAACTTTTGTATTTTTTAATTGATACTTTAGGTACAAAACGCTCTTTACGGCAGTTTATTATTAAAGAAACAAATTGCGTGCGTTCTGTCACCCACTGCGCACGTAATTTTGCCACTCGTGTTACAAAGGGTGTATTGTGTTTTAGAAGGCCGCCGTTCGCAGAGTGTGCGAGGGAGAAAATATTTCCCATTTTTGCCGCTCGATATCAAATTAATATCCTAAGGTATAGGGTTCGTTTAATATCGAAACAATATTATTTTACGAAGCTCTGCCACTCGTAAATGAAATTGTTTATTTGGTTATTGTTTTCTGTTTAATTTTTTATTACCGTCGTTCGGTCGACACAAATATTGCAGTTTAATGGACCACTGATTAAAATCTAGTGCATTGTTATGGTAAATTTCGATTTTCTGTTCGAGTGGTCTCATTATTGAAACCACGGTGCGGGCCCGTCTATTTGATTTTGATTAAATATTGCAACAATGAGGTACTAGTTGATTCAATCTTTTGCAAATAAAAGAATTTATTTAGTGTAAATTTGTGTGGATAATCGGATGGAAACTTTAGAGACCAATAAAAAAAAAACAATATTTGAAAAAATTCTCAATTAAAGTTTATTTTAAATAACTCTACGCGATACTAAATAGTAAATTCATTTAATTGGCGGCAATTAACGCAAAAATACAATAGAAAACGAAAGCACAATTTTAATTGATTTGCTACTTCGATTACGAATAATTAAGCAAATTACTCGTAGAAACAAAGAGCAAGTAATGTTTGACTGGAAACTGAACGAGTCTCGATGGGGAAATGTCAAGCACTTTGCATAAATTAATAAATAATGAGACAAATAAGGCTTCCAAAGACATTCGAACAACTGGCACGGTGAGAACTTGTTGTAGGAGACTAATGTAATATTCGTGTTTGTTACAGGAAAAGCAACGAGCGATATAGCTGGCGCAAGAGAAAATATTTTTATGCAAAACACGCACGCACATACAAAGTGCCGTTTCTAGTTTACAATCCAATAGGCATTATCGAAAACTAGAAAGCTCCATGCAAAAGTTTCAAGTTCCAACTAAACTCTAGTTTATTACAATTGATTTTTAGTTTTATGAAAAGGGTAAATCAATTAGCAGGAAATTAGGGTTTAGAAATGCATTACATGGCCTTATTTATTATTATTTGAGATGACTAATTATTCGCTACAAAATTTACTTTCTAATCCCAGTTTATATAAAATATTTTCTACATTTGGTTATATGAAATACCCTTTTTTTCTCAGTTTGATTACCTTATATAAATATTTATTGTTAATGATTTGAAGAATAAATATTTTATTTTTATCTTCTACAAAAAAATTTATCTTAATGAAAAATCATCGCCAAATGGACAAATATAATCTATTATTCTATTATTGTAAATCTTTATAATATCATTCATAATCTGAATTCAAAATAAAAAAAGATTGATTGTATTAAAAAAATATATTTTGATTTAAATTAATATTTTTATGGATCACCCTGTACAATATGCATAAAGAACTTATGCAAAATACGAAAATCATTTCATTTTTACAAAATATAATAATAAAAGTGGGAAATATGAAAAAGTAAGTGTGGAAAAAAAATTTTTTTTCCTAATTTTTCCTTATGAGTACCCGGCGCCTTCGCATCTAATATCTTAATAAATTTGTGAAACGCGTTTAACATTTGTTACAGTTTTTGATGATTTTTAATAAATGGTATATCTGTCTCTAGATTACCAAATATCAAAGCGGCTACCCAATGTTTAATATTCTTATTGTTTATATAAGGTGGGCCATAAGTAGGTCCCACTAAGATTGCACCTAAACTTTTCTATTTATTTTCACTTTTTCTTAGCAGTTATATCAACGTCATAGAATACAACAATTTAATATTATTTTGGCTATAGAAAGCATTCAATAAAAAGTTATAATAGTAATTGACTAAATGGTTTTTGATTTATAAATTCAACCATTTAATAACATAAGCAGCCAACCAATGCAAGTCAAAATAAATTACCCGTTGTTCAATACATATAGATTGATTATTAAAATAAAATAATCTCCATTTTCTTTTGCAAGCGTAAAGTTGAAAAACAATAATACAAAAATATTTTCATCAAAACAAAATTGCTGAAAATATATATCCATAGAAGAAAAAAAAACTTTCCAAGACGACTGCATATACTTTTTTTTAGTACAAACTCGTGGAAATCATAAAAAAATAATAGTTTGTAGCACTCAGCATTTGGCATTTCATGTCAACGGCAGTCGCATATTTCCATTCATCGACATTCGTCGATTCGTTCTCGCGTTAAATGCGCGTTGATTCTGTAGCTATTTTTAAAAGGACCAAAGCCGAAGTCGGTCATGATTTAATTAAAGCCCTTATTTATTGGTCGAGAATTCATTGTATGTTAATTAAATTCTTGAGCGAAGCGCTCTATGGCAACGGAGAGCTTAATAATTCGGTCGTCAGTCGTCGCCGGGTTTGGAAAAAAAGCAAAAGCCAATATTTTGTTTATCAAGTGAGTAATGAATTTCTATTTCTTATCTTAACGATTGTGTAGCTTAAATGAGGTCACGTTCGGTCGGAAACATCGCTGATCGCCGCTTGCGAAATTAGGTTTTCTCTCCCTCGACCGCCCGCCCCCGATGTCGTCGCCGCCGCCGCTGCCGCTCTCGATTTCGTCACTTGTATTTCTTCCGCTCGCACAATAAATAAGAATCGCTCTTGTTTGTATATTTACATTCAATTACGATTCTAATCCAGTCGTCATGTTTATGCAATCATTCGCGTCCTTTGTGCGAAGGGAAAAAATACAAAATGAAACTATGTATAGAATTTTTAATGGCGCGTAAAACCGAGCTTAATTTTGTTTTTTGTTTTTGCAATTAATTACACCTTTCGCGGAGCACGATAAATTTATTTAAATATATCACTTTTGTCAAGAGAGCTGGCGAGAAAATGCTAACATTAATATTGTTGTTGCTTTTTTTTTTAGATGCTGTTAAATATATCATAGTGTCAACTAGTTTTACATTTAATGTTGCAAATGTTTTCAAACTTTGTTTTATGGCTACTGTTTTATTATTTATGTTGTATATGTTTATTAAATATTTTATATTACAAATATTTTAAAGAATTATTTATATTTGCAATATGAGATAGCAAATTATTATATCATAACTTCAAATTAGCACTTTTGGAATTAATCATCACATTTTGTAAGTCTTGCTTTTCTAAAATATTTTATTTCAATTATATTACAATTATTAAAATTGATTTTTTTATGCAGGATTTCCACTGTTTCTACTAATTTCTTTTGAAAAGTATGAATTTAATTCCTTTTTCTACTAGTTTCTGTTTGCATAATGATTTATTCTAAATACTCGAAATATGAAAAAAGTAATCATTTAAGTTGGCACATATTAAATAGAAAAAAAAATAATTTTTAGAGTGGGAAACTACTGCCCCAAATATAAACATTCATAAAGTGGTATTTTATTTTGCCGAAAAAGACGCCAAATATAAATCATGGAAAATATCAGCAATGTTGTTATTTTTCTACAAGTATTCTACATTAGACACTATTATTTCTCGTCTCCATGTACTCGACATTTTTCAAGAGAGTAGTACTACGCGCGACCACTCTATTTGCGGCGCACATTTCTCTTCCTTTGTCTCACTAAGTGCATCGCCCTAAATCATATGATTTTTAATTTAATTTCCAAAGTTGGCTTCGGAGATTGTATTCTTTTATTAATGCACCCAACTTAGTGTACCTACGAGTTTACCAAACAAAACGAACCGCTGCCGAGCGAAAGAAGAAATACGGCAAACACGAAGAGAATTATTGTCTCCTATTTACTTTACTTGCTTTGCTCTGTTCGCATAAAAGTTGCCGGCGCAAAGTCACATACAGAGAGCAGCGAGCGCGCATTAGAACATAGAAAACGAACTTCCGCAAAGGGCGAAATATATATGAATTTATGTACATATTCGTTTCGGCGGAAAACCGGGATTTCAATTCGAAATTACAGCGAGCGATGTAATTGAAACAATGAAGAATTAAGTGAAAAATATTGAGCGGCCGATGTGACGGCGCCGGGCTACATTCGATTGTCGCGAAATAAAACATTCGAAACTAATGCAGCGTGAACGTAAATAAATCCCGTTCTTATTCCATGCGAACAAACGTGCATGCGAAATGTTCGCATGGCATGAAATCATGTTGTCTGCCCTTTTCTGCGAGGTCCTATTCCATTGAACGCCATCGGATAAATCGCTTAGATATCTACCTGCGCGCTTGTTTATCTATGCAGAATTCGCCGCTGCCGATGAAAACTGCCGACTCACCTGCAACGAAACAATAAAGACAATTAATAATTGTATTATTGTGGCCGGGATTCAACAGAAGGGACGCATTTTTGGCGGGCGCGCAGGTAAATATACGGCCTAGATTAAGTTGTAACCCGAACAATTACGGCAACGACGCCTAACCCCTTCATTTAAATGCGTGCGTCCTTTACGCTCGATTCCTAAACACAATATGTGGGGACGTGCCAGTGTGCCGTTGACAGTCCTTATTTCATCCTCTACAATTAATTTTTGCGCATTCCGAAGCGTTTATTATATAACTTTCAAGCGGCGTTCTTTTGAAACGAGCAAAAGTTTTTCTATTCTCCTGACGTGTTTTTTTTTTATATCATAGTGCGAGATTCGTATGTAAATGTGCAAAATACGAGGACGAGGATTTCCCACCAGACTTTTTCGAATACTGAGGGTGTGGTGGTGGTGGTAGTGGAAAAATTTCTTTAATTTTTCCAAGCCAAAAAAAATCTATTTCCTTTCGCAGTTTTGTTGGCACCCTTAGCTACTTATCGAGGGTTTTCATTTTGCGCCAACTGCGTTGAGGAATCAATCTATTGAAATGAAAATATTATATTGAATGTTTCTGGGGTTTTGTAAGTTTGCACGAGAGCTGTAGTTTTTTTTTTTTTTCTGTGGGTTCTCAATAAAGGGTAGTTTCTCGTAGATCAACCGAAGAATAAGGGAACGAAAGTTGTTTATAAAGAACAGTAAAGGCAAAGAGATATCATGAACTTTTTGGCAGATACTTTCTTTTGGTTTATCATAAAAAAATCTTTTGAGATGTCGGTCCTTTTCTCCTGATTAGGAACGTATTTTTATCTTTGTAGTTTTGTTTTTCTGTAATATTTTTTTCTAAATTTTTATACAGTAAATTATGAAATGTTAACTCACTCTCAAAATATATTTCAATTTTCGTAATATTTTGTTTTATAGGAAATTTTAGCAGAACCTATATTATAGCTGTAATTAATTTGATAATTTTCTTTCATGTTATATCTACAGGGAGACCTAGAAATCTCATAAAAGTCCTAAGCACTAGAAATTGGGTAATTTTTAATAAAAATTTCAATTTTAAATAATTATTTTCTAACTTGATTGATTTATTAGATAGAAATATTACCAAATAAATTAGTTTGATGACTTACAAATTCCAATAAAATACATAAAGCAAAAAATAGATTACCAGATGGCGTAAAATTTTGCTCAGTTACTTAAAACAAGCTAAACATAATTGAGAAAATTGTTGAAAATAATGATTTAATAAAAAAATCCGAGCAGTTTCAGATTATTTTCCAAAAATATTGTTACCAGAAATACAAAATTTGATTTTTAATACAAAGTTCAAAAAATTTGCTTAAACTTTAAGAAAAAGTAAATTAAAAACGAAATTTAAAGTGAAATCGATTTCAGGATAATCCCATATTACACGATGAAAAATTTTACTTTAAGATTTATTGGTTGGCGCGGTAATGAAACCCTTAAACGGTCCCTAAATTGTTCTATTATGCAATAATAAACTTAACTCCAGGACATCTAAATTTAAAATTAAATAAAAGTTAATATATAAGAATTCTACAATTACTGCTAGAAAAATCAATACCAAAAGCATAAATTGTGACATAAGTAAATCAATTGAGGTATAAGGAGTTGATGTGAAATTAGCCACCGCTTTGATTACAATCTATTACCTGATAGTAGCGATGACAGCGGTTTATGAGCACCGGGGGAAAGCAGCCCTCGAAATGGTGCATCGGATCTGGCGACCGTTTTCATCACATCATGTTTTATTCCGATCTCTAATAGCTACCGGATTACACGTCCGACGTCGACGCGAGAGGTCACGTATTCGATCAAAAAGAAATTAAAAACTTGTCCGACAAAGAATCGCACTCGCCTAACGTTCCGCAAGGGAAACTATAAACGTTCAGTAAATTTGCTAAGAGTGCATTACCGGAATTAATTCAACTCGTTTGTATATATTAAGCAAGCGAGGAGCACGTATAATATTAAACATCGCCACTACACTTCCTCCGTAATAATCTACAACTTATATCTATGTTTAAAGGGCCCTGTGGGCTCGGTTTCAGACAAACAAACAAAAGGGCTTCAACAAATAATAAAATAAAGGCAACTGCAGCACTAGTGCGGAATTTGTCGTAAAATTTTTACTTTATTCTCTGCACTGTAGGTAAATATACGCGTTTATTCGGTTTCGTTTTCCCCGCTTTCCTGTTTCCTTCTATTTTGTTTTTTTGTTTTTTTGTTTCTGTTTCTCTTTTTTTTTATTGTAAGACTTGTTATTCCCTGTTTTCATGTGTTGGGCATTCGCACAAAAACATTGAAAGAAGGGAACATGTGATGCAAGGAATGATAGGATTTCTTTTAGCGGGATATTTTTCAAGTATAAGATTAATAGAGACGAAATACAAGCGGTGAGGGAATCAGTCTCTAAGGGATTAAGAAATGAAACGATCAGTCTCCGCTTGAACGATGGCTTGTTCTACATTTTACTTCTGCAGACTTCCTTAATTATTGCTGGCCCGCGGGGATCAACCCGAACTATATGATTGTAAGTTGTAGCTTAACTTGCGATAAATTTATCCATCGCTTCTCGCACATCTTTATGTGCGACTGCTTCCATTGGCAATTTGTAAGTTCAGTAATTGTCTTTTTGTTACTCGTGTTTTACATCCCTAGGTTACAATTTCCGGAGCTGCTCTGTTTTAAGATGGCAAATTTACTTACTACTTCTTTACTTACAAATTGTTATTAGGTGAAGAAACAATTTTAGTATCAAAGTACTAAATGTTTTCATTTATAAGTAATTAAAATTACATTGTCTTTTTCGAAGTAAGGAAAAATATATTTAACGAATGGGGAGGAGCAAATTGGCTCTCCCTTTAGGGGACAACGAAAACTATAAGTGCTATAAAAAAAACTAATGACACATTCTGTGCCTTCAATGAAGAAGCCGGGGTCAGATTTTTTTCTTTCTTTCTCAACTCTAAATTTATTTATTTGCTATCAATTAAAATAATGATTTCGGAAGATTTGTTGTAATCCGCTAGTCATTGCAATTACCTTAAAAAATTGTCATTTTTTGATAGCGAATGGATGGATAACATCTTATACATCTTATATTTATTTTTTGGTGTAACAATGACTTTAAAGAAGATATGAAGTTCTGAATGCCATTTTTTTATTTGTATTGAGGTTTATGTTATATTGAATATAATTTAGTTTTTTTTTTTTATATTTTTTCGTTTTTAATTACAAATTTCTTAAAAACAAACAATTCATATTCGAACCATATTTTTTATAGCTTTATTATCAATTTCGAACCAGTTTCTCAATTTCCATAATTTAAAAAGAGAAGATGTGTTAGCAAGAAAATCTGCTGAAAGAGAGATAACATTAGAAATAATTTTCTGTTTTTTTTTTTAATATAAAATACATGAAACTGGAAAAATTCAAAAAATACATTTTGCATATAAATTCCCTTCAGGTAATCGACCTTCAAACACCGGATACAAATATTTTTGTTTTATTTAATTGCATTTCATATTTCAGGCTCAAAGTGTACTTAATTGAATTTTTCACTCCTACGAATCAACAATTAATTAAATAAAAAAAAACATTTTTCCCCAATTAAAACGATGAAAATTGTTTATAAAAGCCAATAAAATATTCCGCTACGCCAAAAAGCAAAGCAAAATCAAATTATTCCTTTACATTTATAAAAAAAAAATCCAAACATTATTACAGCGAAATCTGTAAAACAAATAAATTACATGCCATCACTTTGAAAAAGAAACACATAACGCTTTCGAAGAAAAAAAAAAAAAGGAAAATGGAAAAAAGGAAGGAAGGAAAAGAGCGCACAGAGGAGACAAATTCGAAAGTTGAAAAAAATTGTGCGTTGCAAGCGCGAACCTTTAAATTATACATTCGCAGTTCTTTCATGTTTTTCCTCATTGTAACATGGAACTCGTGGGCCACTTATATATCAGTGCGTCTATTTGCATGTGCGTTATTAATCATAACCCTTGAAAAGCCCATTCAATGTTTGGTAGGCGCATGTAATGGTTGTATTATACACACACATGCCGTCTGTGCACAGAAACAGCGGCAGCGCAGCAGCAGCAGCAGCCTTAGCAGCTCGGATATGATGATGTATGGAACATAAAATAGTAAGAGCTTGGCGGAGCGCAGTCCTCGAAGAGAATGTTTGCGACGGCGGCATAATCTTTTATTATAGCGCGAGTTTATCGTGGAAAAAGCTCGGCCTCCGGGCAAGTGTATAACCAACCGCACACATCCACACCACCCCCGCACACATCGAGCCACGGGAAATTTATTATATGCACAGCACAAATCTTAATAAGTCCTTTTCTGCGAACTTATTTACTATATAGGGCTATAGTAAATGTATATATCTGGATGTATTATTATCTGGGCTCTTTCGCTGTTCGCAATAAGAGAGCGATTGCTGTTTGCGGTGGTGGTAGTGTATGTATGCGGAAGAAAGCTCAAGAACACTCATCACCGAGACGAATTATGGCTCGGCGCTAATTACGCTTTGTCTGGCCGAACGAGAAAACACATAAATATAAGAAGAAAAACATAAATAGGCAAGAGTTAAAGGACTTAACTATAAAAGTTTCCGTTACAAAATTAACACCCCGTACTTTAAGCGAACAACTTCGCGGCCGTATACACTGGATAATTACAGGACATTAAAACTTTTAAGGGTTGCACTTAAAACCGCATATTTAATACACTCTAATTACTTTCGTATGTATGGAATAATCATATTGTTAAAAGTTTCCAGTTACTTTTTTTTTTCGAGCTTTGTAAATACTCTGGTACACATTTACAAAGGATCGCATTAGTAGATTAAAGGTAAATAATAAGCTTTGTGTATGTAAACGCGCCAACAAAATATTTGTTGTTTTATTCCTTTTTTGTGACAATCAAAGGCAATCAATTTAATTAAAAATGGCGTTTTCGACGAATGGATTAAAAACATCAATATCGCAAAATTAAATAATTTATTCAATAAATTACTCCCATTATACCAAAGTATAATACAAATTTCAAAAACATATTTGATTAACAAAACTTTACGGGTTTTGATCATTCCATTTTGAAAAACAATGCTTTTTAATATACTTAAGTAATAGTCTGTGGTTAGAACAAATTTGTTGGAACAAAATGGAACAGTTTGTCATTACACTGAAAAACAATGGTTATGTCACATGAACTTTGTAATGATTATTTTGTTTGTTGGCCCACCTTCATTTAAAAAAAAAATAATTTTGTTCCAGTCACGTCCAGTTTTTTTGTGACAGCTATAGGGCCATTTTCTCAACCCTTCTATGGGTAACTCTAATTTTAAAGCTAGAGATTCAATTTAATGGACCAAAATGGGCCCAATTTTAGGCCCAACTTTTACCTCTTTGCAAAAATCGAATATGAATCATGGTTTCCGAATTATCCAGAAAAAATCAACGAAAATTTTTTTTAATGATAATTATTAGGGATAGAAATAATTTTGGTAATTAATCCCAACAAAACAATTAGAGATAGAAGAAATTTTTAAAATACTATCTAAATAAATAATAGTTTTTTTTTAATGGTAAACATCAATGATAATATGATATCACAAGGATACCAGATGGGCCTTTTTTTTTCTTTGATATATTACTGCTTGATGACCTCCATATATTCAAAACTAGATATATCTAAGTTTTCGTGGGACAAAAAAAATTTGTTAACTAATGTTATTAGTTAAAAAAGAACCAAAAAAACATGAAATCAAAATCATATCCATTACGAAAAAAATATGGGAGATATAATAAATCAAAACAGAGCTGAATATGTGAGAATAAACCAAAAAACCCAGAAACTGACTTGTAATCAGCGCAATGAAATCTTAAAGTTCTGTCTTCAGCTCAAAGTAGGAAAAAAACTGTGCCGCGGGGTATTAAGGAAGCTGCAACAAAATTTGTATTTTATGAAAATTATATACTTTTAAAATAGTAATGCAAAAACTGTGAAGTTTTGAGCCAAATTTAAAATTACGTATAAATTTTGATAAGTTTAATTAAAATTTGTTAAGGAAATATACTAAAATTGTATACCATCATTTCTGACAAAATAAATACAGAAATATAAACCTTAATTTGCACAGAAGAATTATTTTAATAGGTTTATAAAACCATTTGCCATTTAATAAAAGCATAAAAGATACGAGTAAACATATGAAAAAAGGTCCGGGGTCTCAGCAAAAGAACTCTAAATGTGTTAATCAAGAGCCGATTAAGCCGGGAGAAATTATGTCGAGGTCAATGCTTTAGTTAAACTTATTGTATCCGAAAGTTTTCCCCTCCTGTAGTCGAGCCGAAGAGTTAAAACAGCAGCGGCGGATAAAAGTTGCCGCGCGAAAGGGGTGAATTATAAAAGGGCGGATTATGCCAACACAACTTTAAGTAAACCGCTACTATTTTCCATTTCTATATTTCACGGCTATCAACAAGTATTAACGTTGCGCAAATTAGTATTTGGCACCGCCGGTAAAGTTAAATTGAAAATGTAGGGGCTCTGTTGCATGCCGCGCTGCTGTGTGTGCTTTGCGTGAATAAAGGATGTACGTATAGAGGGGTGCATCAGGTGCGCCTGTAGGATTTCCATTTGCTTCTATTAATACATACAGGGTGTCCCGTGTAAACAACTCACTCACTATTTGCTTCTTTGCAAAACACACTAAGTAATTATTTATAATATACGTGTACACCGTAGCTTAGGTGCTTAATTAAATGATAAAATATGTTCTCGTTGATTAAACTATTAATGTTTGCTGTAGCAAGTTGAATGAGCGAGTGTTGTGACGGCTAGCAAAAAATAATCCCAATGAGGTGGTGTTTCGAGAATACTTTTAGCAACTTTTGTAAAAAAGAGGGAAAAAGGAGAAAGTTTGTTTGAGTATTATTAGGAAAAGTACGCAAAGTGGTGAGAAAGTGAAAACAATGGATATGGAGGGAAATTATTTGACTCTTTTTATTTATTGAAGTACTTTCTGTTTTTTAATCATATTGAGTGCATTTCTAAGAATTATTTTATTTATTAGTGAATGTATTTCTAAGCTATGGCTAATTTTAAAAAACAAAAACAAAAAACTTTTATAGGTAATATACAAGTTGATCCAAAACAAAGTTTATTTTTTTTATTAAAGTAAATGAAATAATCTTAGAAAAATATTAACTTTAAAAGTGAAAAGTAATAAAGAGAAAATCTTTGATTTGAACCATGTTTCTAATTTTAGCCACAAAATTAATTCGGGATTTTGAATCTTCCAGTAAAAGGGTTGAAAAATTGAAAATTTATCATTTTTTGGAAATTTTTAAAGAAATATTAGAATGTTTTCAAAAAATATAACGACATCCCTTGTTTTTGTGTATTACAATTCCGTTTGGAAAAATAACAACAAAAGGACTAATGAAAATATTGTTTTACATAATACCACAAATGGAAAAAGTGATCTTTTTTAAATGGTAATTTCCAAGGTAAAACTAGGCAATAAAAATTTCAGAGGGATAATGTTTATCCATCTATTTTACTCCGAAATGACATTGGCCTATTTTTGCGAATATCAACTTTTATATATTCCCGACGATTTCGGCATTTCGGTCGCCAAAATACTATTATCCTGCGCCTCCCTTTTCCATATATACATATAATAATAGAAATTACAAAGAACATTTCGGCGTAAGCCAATTTGTAAAACATTTTTTTTTTCTTTTTATATTCCGCAAGCGTGTATTTTGCGTCGAGTAAGAATTTAAAGTTGACAAAAAAATAAAAAATAAAATAACAGAAATGGGACAGAAGCGGAGTGAGGAGAAAAAGTTTTATTCGCCGAGGACCAAACAGAAGCAGGAAATTTCCCAGTTGGAGGATACCGTAAATACTTTTATTTAATAAACCCATCATGCAGGTTGTTTCGGCTACTACCTGCGTACTTTCGCAACGAGTACCCACTACATAAAGGACAAATATAAAATTATAACGGGAATTTCAATCACAAACCCTGTAACAACACGGTATATACAACGGAAAAGTCTTTCTCTCTATTTTATATCCTCCAGTCGCTAAGATTTTTCCCCAGTCGAACATTTCATTACAGCCACTGCAAGGAGTTTGTACTTTTCAAATGTGTTTAGCTATTTTCCAACTTAAAAGCTCCGAATTACTTGATAACGTTTGATTCGTTTATTTTTGATTGATTTATAGTTTTGATTGGAGGTTACTGTTTAGAAACTTTCTTACCGGAATCGACTGATGCATTATTAGTTTGTAAAGTCCTAAATCCAATTAGCCAACAACCCATAATAAGATAATTTACACATTGAAATAGTTAAGGAAGGCGCTTACATATCTCGTGCAGACTCGTGCCTGACCCAATTACCAATGATTGTTAACTAAAATTTAATGTCTCTTAAATTACCCATTTGCTGAACTTAGACAATGTCTCTGTAGGTATACTATACAAGAATTAAAATAAATATTTGTCGTAACAGTAAGTAATGACATTGCGCTTGTCGGAACAAGCACGCCAATCTAATTGAAATTCATTAAGCAATATTATGATATTTGCATAAGTTCATTACGGGTGAATTATTGCGAAACTTTACATCGTAATTCAGCGACACTTCGTGTGCATCATCAGATGATAATACAATTACTAGTAATACACACAACATGTACCTATCTATACACGAACACAGAGCCGGGCGAGCTACAAAAGCGACTAACTCTGTATTCGCTTTAAATCGGCGTATATTTTGCTGGATAGTGGATCCACAACGACCGCGTACACCTACTTTTCGCTAACCCCGAAAATTGAACACGGTCCCATTACGAGTCGACGTTATAATTTGTTGGAAGCGTTAATCACGACATGCATCAATTATAAATGCTCACCGCATCCGAGCACATCTAAAAGCGAACGGAGAGGATGAGGTATGAAGGTGTCATTTTCCAATGGCGTATTCATCGATCAACACTACACCCACCATTTTATGTTCAAAGTCTAAATTGACGCCTTTGTTCAAATAGTTACTACTCTATTACTACTACTATTTTTATTTTTATTTTTTAAACTTAATAATATTGATAATAATTTTTCTATTCCTAATGAAAAAATTTAACAGTATAGGAAGAAAATAACAATTTTCATAATTCTTTAGGCAATAGGAGACAAATATTTTCTGCTCTGTGGATTTTAATCTTGATTTGTTAAATTTGAATAATAAACAAAACTATAAATTTGAAAAAAAGTTATTTTGGAGAATTTTATTAGTTATCATTGAAAATGAAGCCAATGTGACTTCTTTTTCTCATTATAGGTACAAAAATAGAAAGAAATGAGCGATATCTTGAGAATTAGACATCATTTTTAGGCATCAAAATATATAAAATGGGGTATCCCACTTTAAAATATCAAAGTTGAATAGTCTTTACATACACGTTAAAAATGATCATACTTGTTATTAAAATATCAAATAGATAGATAAAATCATTATGGCAAATGGTACTTGAAAACGAAACCACTCCTTTGATTCAATGATGACGGCGCTTTCACACCTGAATTAAAAATTGTCAAGCGCATTTACTACTTGCTTTTGCTTTTTCATTTTTTTTTTTTTATAAATTAAGAATTTGTAATAATTAATTTTATAAAATGGATTAACAAACAAAATAAAACAAAACAGCATTGTGTCTAATTGATTTTATTAAATATAATCTATATTTTCAATAAGAAATCAAGGAATAAAATAAGGATTTATATTGCTACACATCAATTTCCTTAATTACCAGAACACAAAATTTGTTGAAAATATTTTTAAGTAATTTGCGACTTGATGTCTAAATTATCCTTACCAAAAAATATTTGGGGGTAAAATTGATGGATAATAGTTTTTCATAATCAAGACCTGAACTTCATATTTAATTATTACTGGCTTCTAGTTTAGCTTCATAAGTTTTTCAATTAGTGGGATGTTAGGCAGCAACAAAATATTCATATTACAACGCCTCAACCCGAAACCTTTAACCATCAGAAAGTAGCTACACAGGGTGGTTCACATAAGGAACAGGACACCGATATATGAAGAAAATTCCACAAAAAAAAACTCAGTTTTCTTATGTAACTTTCTATATTATCATAACTTGAAGACAATGCTTCATTATTGCAAAATAATTTTTTTATTCGGTCAATTTAAAATATCATTCTTGAAATATCAATACCATTTCGTATTGGTTGACTGCCCTGTATGGATGGAGTGTGCATCCAATAGCAAATAGGTTGATGTAGAGGATGCATTAAGGATAGTTAACAATCTATGCAATATTAATTAGGACGATCGCGTATATACATAGAGAGTGTTCGGGCCGTCAACAATAGCGACTTTGATTAAGAACGGAGTACGCGTTCGCACGAAGCGGAGGCGGCGGAATGAATAAATTTCGCTTTGATGTGCGTGTTTTTCGATCGAACGATTCGAGCGATGTTGACTCCGGCAATTTCTATCTTCTTATAACGCGCGCGATACAATGCCTTACATTACTTGTAGCAAACTGCAATTTCCTCTAATATTTGCAAAATTCAATGAGAACACACACTTTTATAAATTTCCGGGGAAAAATTCAATGAAGCCAGAGTGGAATTTATTATAATTTACATTTGGAAAAAACAACTTTGTTGAATTTTATTATTATTCGGTATTTCGTTGTTCGTTAGGAGAGACTAAATGACCATAACAATTTCTACCTTTTTTTCATTAACTAATAAATTGTATGATATTTCATCCTAGATGTAAATATTTTATATATTAAACATATTTATTATTAGGATTTTGGTAAATATTTACTATGACAAGTTTTTGTATTACTACTAATTGAAAACCCTGAAAATAACTTTCAAAATCAATCTATTTCTTTGGCAATAAAATCAAAGTACTCGTATATGAGAGATAAAAGTAAAATTTTTAATTTAATTTCGATATAGGATTTATAAAGGATAAAATGATAAAACAGTAAAAAGATATTTAAAAATGCATTAGGTTTTCAAAGAGCTGGTTCAGGATTTGAAACGAAAACTTTACTATCCGGAATATAACTTCCAATATAATATACAAGGGAAAAGCAATTTCCTCCTTCTTACATATTAAATGATTGGTTATTGTCTCAATAAAGCTTTGGGTATAAAAATTATTTGTTATTGCCGGTAAAATCAATTTTACTGTGAATCACTATAGAAGAATTATTTTATGAAATCCGAATGATAAAAGTAAAAAAAAAAAATTTGTTAAAGCACGTCGAAAAAAGATATTTGAAAAGATAATAATTTTTCATTTGAATTTTTCATATTTAGATTTGTTTAATGAGCAAACAGCAATCAAATGATTACTCTCCAATTAGCGCGAAGAAAGTTATTACTTACAACTCTTTGATGTTTTATACGTGGACTTTAAAGAGACTTATTTTCGTAAAAGAAAAAAGTTTTCAGAGTTTCAAGTTACGTACTTTAAGCATTTCAAAAAGTTGTTTTTTTTTTTTAATTTTAAGTAACATCCAAATTTGCAACTATCAAAACATTTACTGAAACGATGCTTGGTTTCAATAGATTCAAATCATGGAATTTAACAAAAATCAAAATAGATATTAATATACACTAAACTTATTAGTTCTCCATATTTTTTAAAAATTGCTATATGAACAAAATGACAAAATGAGGGCAGTAATCTGCGATAATTTTTGCAAACTACGCGATTTCTGAAATACATTTTAACAATTAGAAAACATCGTTCTTTTTTATTTATTTTTTCACCAATCAATTATAAAAAACCATAAAGCAAAAAAAAAATCATTTGGAATTAAAAAAAATTCTTAGGGCCAAATTAGAAAATGTGTAAATTTAATGTGAGAGTATAATTTCAAATTACAGTAAAAAAAAAGTATGTAAGAAATATTTAATTTCCGCTCAAAGAAGCACAAAAGAGTTCTCGTCGGAGTATTTAACGTTGAAAGTATAATTGGGTTAAAAGTTATAATGCGGAAGTGTTTAAAAAGAAGAGAAAGCGAAGACTTCCGGTGGAATGACAGTGAATAAGTTCCGACACACAGTGCCTCTACTACTGACACTCCATGAAATTGCAAGGATGTTCTTATAGATGAATTGCCTGGTGGATAAATTGACTTGCAGATAAATTGCCCGCGTTGATGAATTATAGAACTAGGAATAATCGCTTTTCCACTTGCCGCTCGTTTAAAACATTCTTCCGCATGCAGATGTAGAAAGAAGAAGCCCTACCGGCTTTGCTAATATAGATCCCTCAAATATACCTATAGATACTGCCGGGATGACAAAAAAGATTAAATCCTCTCTTTCTCTTTGAAAAGGTAATATTTAGTTATCTTCGGTCTGTGTTATGACTTCTGCCCCACTCAATTAATAATGCATTCCGCGGAGGCAACGGCTTGCTTTTATTGTAATCGCAATAATAAAAATAACAGCAGAAACTGCGGCGCAATAATAGCGGCGCTGCCAGAACGGCACAGCGCGCAACGGAGAAGCAGAAGACGAAGAAGAAGATTCAAGCGGATCTAATGAGCGAGCGAGAGATGCATTGGCAAATTGGCCGGACGCTTGGGAATAATCTCGGTTATCCTTCTTGCTTTTTAGCGGCAAAATGTTTTTTCTTGCCTTCTGCGTTCGGTTCGGAGGCGAAAATTCAATTTGCCGTAAGGAAGCTGCCGGATTTTATTGCTAACGAACCTGATTTTTATTTAGGCGCGTCCTTTGTTTGGGGAATTAGGGGATGCAAACAGCAACTTGATGTGTCACGAACATTACCATGCACTCCACAGCACCTACCTCTGCTGCTGCCGCTGCCGCTGCCACCCCCAGCCCTACCGTCTCCACAACCCCACGCTTGTACCCTTTCGGTGCGTAACCCGATGTGCTTAACATGAACTGACGCACAGTGTGTTATTCGACGATGTTTATTGCGTAAACAGGCAATTCGCCGAGCGCTGTAAAAATCCTTCGTGAGTTCGGACCGAATGTTTGCGCCGGAACATCCGCCGAATTAATTCCGAAAGAAGTTCAAGGGGTTAAACGAAAGCGAACTCGTTCATCATCATTACAACTTTCATTAATTACTTTCCCTATTACATGAAACTGTTTTCAGCTGAATTACGTAGACTATTGTGACAATTTTTCAGCAATTATTGCAAGCGGAAAAGTTCTCTTTTCATGTTGACCCAACTTTAAATGCGATAAAGATCAAACAAACTTTTCCATGAACATAATTACTTTTTTTAATGGCAATTATTTTTTTTTCTGTGTTTTTAATTATCTTAAAAACATACAAAGTTTCCGAATAACTGCTCAAAAGTGTTTGTACTTTTAATTGTGAAATATTGGATAAATAAATCAACATATCAGATAGCTTTTTTTTTCAGAGGAACGTTTTTTTCTGTTAAATCGTTAAAAAGTCATTAAATTTTTACCTAAAAAACTTTCTGATATAAAAAATAATATTTCTATTACATTTGTACTTGAAAATTTTATGCTTGAAAAGAAATAAGCATTAAAAGCTTTTATCTTCGGCGAAAAATTAAGATTGTAAGAATATTCTGCGAAAGACATGGAGAGATAAGGCTGATGAACATAAAGAAGATTATAAGAATCTTTTTATGGGCCATGTACAAAAATTTAATCTCAGTAAAAAAAAAAATGTATGTTCCGCACTTTGATTGCACCGTCATTATAAAAATACCCTTCAACTCAAATATATTACTTCACTCTTATTTTTTTTTATCCATCAAATGTTTAAAAATGGCCGCACATTAAACGCGCAATTTTTTTAACGTACGTGAATTTGCATAATGACTTTTGCAAAAAGAACAATTTAGCAAAATGCCGCGCATAGTTTCGCTCGGAAATTGATGCTGCTTAACGGCAGAGTTAAAATAGAGCTAAGCAGATAACTTAATCACGTTGCATTTAACTTCTGTTGGCAACAACAAAGTTTTCGCCGAATTCGAAAGGGGTTCTCCAACACCGCCAATACCCCCAGCATATCCACCATCCCCCAACTATTATCTCGCTGCTCTCGAGGTCCTTAAATAGAAAATTAGATATAGCATACCGTAGAGTTCGACATGGCGTCGACCATTATCAAACAATATGCGGCTCCGGGTCTCAAAGACAGTTTTCCGAACCGAAATTGCTGCTCCTCTCTCCTTTTCGCATTGACACATTGTTTGTTTGGCCGCTTTATGCTTTACCTAAACTTCCATTGCTTCTTGGCGTGCTCGCTAATAAATTCAAACTTTATAGTGTGTGCAATTTTATATTTCTCCCCAGTTCCACATAAAATTCCGCACACTAAATTTGAACAGTAAAAATAATTGAAACAGAAATGGCTTTGTAAAGTGTGTACAGTGTTTCGCACTTATTATTATTTATTTCTTTTTTTATATTTTTATAAAAAAATAACAATAAAAAAGCTTTATAAAAAATGAGCTTAACTAGATATTCGGTATATGTAGACAAATTTTATCATTCATAAAATTCACGGTCACAAGCCAATTGGTCATTATTTCGATGGCGCTAAAACTTCGAGGAATTTCGTAATTTATAAAGTTATCCAGACAGCGTTAACAATTTTATAGTTGGCGAATTTGGTTCGCAAACTTTTCTTGTCCTACTGCTTAAAAGTTATTATACTGAAAAGTCACCCTTAAGGTATTTATGATTATATACAGGCCTTTGAAAAACATGAAATTGTTATACTATAACAATAGTTATTTTGTTTTTTATAAAGCGATCAAATTTGATTGATTTTTTGCAAAGCAATAAAATTTTAACCAATTTTCTATAGCTCAATATTTTCATTATTCTTTGTCTTTATTATTTGACAAATTATAACAAAATGAAGCGCATAATGACGAAATTTCCAACTTTATTGGTATTTTCATTAATATTTCATAGCGCGGTCGTATAGATGTCATAAAAGAAAAGACATCAACAAAGAAAGTTATGAAAAGGTTAACAAGAGTTGTTATCATTATTAAAAATTAATACCTTAGTAATAATACATTAAAATAAAATACTCGCACTTTCAAATTTTATGCTTCTTTTTTCATTACATAAGCGAAACAAGAAAAAAACTTTATAATCATCATGATTTTGCCTATTTGTTTATATATTTTTGTATATTAAAAACCAATCTAATATCAGTTTATCTCCGGCAGTCATTGATTTTTTATAATTGAAAGAAGTATTAAAAGATATATTAATTTTGTCAACTCTGGATTTTTGTTGTGATGCTCGTAATAAAAATTTAATTTGTAAATTAAAAAGTTGAATTCCTTATCTAAAAAAAAAAATTCAATCATTGATGATTAATTATAACCATAGCACTTGATTCAGCAGCCTAAACATAGAGAGTCTTATGGAAAACTAAAAAAAATTGAGCCGAAATGTTCTTCATTAAACTCTTAAGATATTTAGAAAATTTAATTTTATGGTTAATTTTAAATCAGAAATTCATGACTGCACAAAATTAATGAAACAAAACAATGTCAAAGGAGCTTTTTCATCAAAATTTCTTCTCATTTTGGCTTTAGGCTTACTGTAATAGCTCTATTGGGCAAACATTGACTTTTTCATAAAGTACAAAGTTTTATAGGCAACAAAATTACTTTTTTTTTAAATTTAAAACATGTTTTTTATTTTGTGGGTGTATGAAAAAATTAAATTATGATTACATTCGTTAAAGTTAAGTGTGAAGGCGCCGGGAAAATACAATATAGGCTTGTAAAAAAATAGACCATTGGCTTTCTTGCGGATTGGATTGATTAGATTAAAAACAATTTATTAAGAATTTTATATTTATACTAATGTTTTCATTAATGATTTATAATGTGACCGTTTAAATATCTTAAAAAATTAGAACTCTAATCACAACCACTCAAAGTTTTTTTATCCTATTCTAATTAAATTAGAAGAAATTCTATGAAAGGTTAAGAAGCTTATAATGAAATAAACTAGGCGTTTTTTCAAGGTTTTTAATAAGGAGAAAATAATCTAAGAAAGTTTAAGCTAATAACAAAATAAAATATTATTATATTTTCGCCACTTTAATTGTAATCGTTTGACACACGAAAAACTTTCAAATATAAAAACTAAACAAAAACTTCAACAATATTCATATTCCTACAAATGTAGAGATTGTCGAATCTGAATAAAAGTTTTGATTAAATTTTTGATAAATTTACTCTAGCACCCAGTAAAGTAAATAATAATTGTAAATAGTAAATGAAAAATTTTAATTGCAGTTCACTTGCAGCGTATGCAAAATAATCGACAACCAGGATATTAAAAACAAATTTCAGGTGAAAGATTTATGACGCGCTATGCACATTTTTATGTTTATTTATATACCGTTGTTGTAATGAAACTCTGCATTTCATGTTTATTTTTATCACTGCACCCATTTTATGGGCTACTTTGCTCACCTCCCTCTCCCTCATTCCCTTTCTATCTGGGCAAATCTGTGCGAAAAATGTGCACTGGCAAACTGTGAATCTCGCATGCGAATGTGCATTAGTGGAATAAATATACAGTGGACCGGTATTTTGTTTAAAATCGCCGCGCAAAATGTACAAAATGCACAACCAGATAAAGATAATTAAGTTGAATTTATTTGAAGCGGAAATCAATGTAAACACGAAGCTACAGGGCTGATTGTTCATTTTGTTTACAAATTGTAATTATTCGAGTGTAATGGCTGCGAACCGAATTCAATTACCACTCGAATACTGTTCTTAAGTAACTATTATTTGATTAGATCGAGCACGTTCTTAGGGCTGCTGAATGTCATCCACACATTCTAATCAACCAGACCTAGACGTATGTTATTTGCTATAAAGCCATTCAAGACTGTAATCGATGTTGCTGTATCTCTTGATAGTTTTAGTTAACCTAAGTGTTTTTGTTTTAATTATCGACAATATTGCGGTATTTTTTAATTTGAGTTTAATATTATGTTTAATATTAATATAATTGCCATTTAACCAAAAACTTTCGACCAAAAAACCATTTTGTCCAAATTCCTTTGTCAATAACTCATAAAATATTAAACTTTTGGTAATAAAAATAAAAAATTTCAATCCGGGATGGTCCCCAGAACACAAAAAAGTGAAAAAAAAATGCAGGGTTGCATTTAAAATCAAAAATAAGGGCAATTTCCGGTGAAACCGGAAGTGATGTAAAAATGGTAACTATCCAGTACAATTGGAAATATTTTCTTATGTTTGTATTCCAAATTTGGTAATAATTCGGTTCAAAAGTAATTATTTAATGAAAACAATTAAATTTTTGACCGTTAATGGTTTACTTTTAACATTGTTTGCTGCGGTGAGAAGTTTAAATTCAAGATCAAAAATTATTATCCCATCGTAACTCTATTAATTGGATAATCATCTTAACAATTTAATTTTAAGATGAATTATATAATTATCTTCAATAATAATTAAATTATATCAATTAATTGCCCTTAGTTAACAATTAGTTAACAATATCATTACAGTTTTTCAATATTACAACAAACTTTTGTCATAAGTAATTTCATTAGTTTATAAAAATTGAAGTAGTACCAAATTTACAAATAATATATCTTTTGTTCAGAATATTATTTTCACTTTAATAAATTAATAAGCAGATTAATAATTTTCCAAAGAAGTTTTTCAAAACCTTCTTAATAAATTTCGAGAATTAAATTTCTATTTATTATTTGGATTTTTAACTGCCTATTATTAAATTAACAACTAACTTTTACTAATTTGTAAAAATATAGATCGATTTTCACTACTAATAAGTAAACAAATTTTGATTTTAATAAACCCTTTCAATAAACAAACACTTAAGTTAAGTGTAGGAAAAATATGTAATTTTACCAGCATTATTATTTTTTCTCTCTAATTAGAAAATTGATTGGTGCTCTATAAATTTATTCAGATTTAATATAAAAGATTTATAACAATTAGAACAATAATTGTTTAACCTTAATATCGTTTTGAACTGTATGAGATCAAAATTTCAATCATTTAATTGATTATTCAAATAGAATGAATGCTCATATAATTATTATTGATTATTGTTCGACATTGCATTAGATATGCAGTACATATAGGTAATTCGATCATCAATATTGCTTCCGTAATAATTGGTAAGTCAATTAGCCTTTCTTATGCACATATTGAATATTGGTAAGTTCGTTGCGATGCACGCGCGTCAAAGTAAATTAATTGCACCTGCCGTGGTATTCAAATATTTAATTGCAAATAGTAGGGATTAATGTTATGTACTGTATAATATATATTAAATTCGTTAATAATAGATTCACGCATAAATTTGGCCCCGCGCCGTGCGCTCTCCAACCCAGCTAGGCCACTCTACTCTGCTCCTCTATCCGAGCGGGCGGTATTGTGTTGCCGCTGCCGGCTGAAATTTTTAAGCGTCGTTAAAATATTCGACGCGTATACTATATGCGATGATCCCTTGCACAGGACGAGTCGCCGGGTAATTCTAGCCGCATATTGGATTAATTAAAACTGCGTTAATTATTAAAATCCTTTGAGATTTTAATTAAATATTTGATAATATTAATCAGATAATTTTAATTATTTCAACTCCGAAATTGCTAGCCACTATAATATTAATCGCTCTGTTGTTGTACCTGTTCTACCAGTATTCGCTAAACTAATTCGCCATGCTAAATTATTAATCGTAATTTGCAATATGACATTTGATAAGTAAACTTTTTTTTACATTTTTTAATGAATACATTTAAAAAACTAGTATATATTTTTTTTAATAAGTACTCAGAATTAAAGTTATTAAAAAAAATATAAAAACTTATAGAAATGAAACGCGTTTTGCCAATTTATTATGATGTCAAATGTGAAGGCGCCGTGTATCCAGCAACCATTTCATCAAAGGAGTAGTTTCATTCTCAAGCACACATTTAAAACAAACTTTTATCTTTCTCTTTAATCTTCTAATTATAAGTAAGATTAATTGGAAAATGCATTCAAAAATAATTCGTTGTGTGCTAATAATAAATACACCAATAGTAAGTAGATTAATTTTTCTTTGTGCAGTTTCATTTATTCATTTATTTTCAAATTCCAATTTACTTAAATAATTTAAAGCATTTTACCACTTCCAGCATTTTCCTCAATTTCTTTATTATAATACGAAGGGTTTAAAACAGTTTTTCTTTATTGTTACATTTTTATTTCCATATTGTTATTTTCATTATGATTACTTAGTAGCAATACACTAACAATCGATGAAAAACAGGTTTTTGGAACGCAATTCTATACCATTTATATTAGGCAATTTATTGAAGAGCTTATTGAATAATGTAGTTTATTACCAAAAAAGTTAAATTATCGTTTCTATATTTCATGCTACAAACAAATTAATGTTGAAATTGGTAAAATTCAATGTTATTTTGAATTAAAATAGAGCAATAAATTAAAGTAGTATTTAAATTGCAAAATTTTCATGAAGATTGTTTTTATTGCAATTATTAATTAACATACAATTGAAAGTAAATTATTTGTTTAAACTTTTATTTCGCATTTTAAATCTATAATAAAGGATGTTTCTGAAAATAAATAATAAACTGAATTTGTTAAAACAATTTTAATAAGAAATGTAACTAATTTAACTATCGAACTTTGTAATACTCAAATTGGCATTTTCAAATTATTTTTTAGACAAATTTGATAAAAAATAGAAGTGTAAGATAAACTATCAAAAAGTTGTTTCATTTATCTATAAAAAAATATATTGTAAACGAAAACCTAATAAAAAAATAATAATTTCTATTGATTTTTGAAAAAAAAAAAACACTTAAAAAAGGTTTTAAAGTAAAATAATGCCTTTGATCTACCCTGTATTTCGTTGGCTTCTACTAAATTTATTTATTATTTATACAAATTTCGAAATTGTATACAAATAAATTAACGAATAACATAATGACTGGAAAATAAATAAACGCGAAAACCGGCAAATTTAATGCATCGCGAAACTTCTAAAATTGCATGCATAAAACTTCGCGCCCTATTACACAAAACTATTTCATTTGTATATTTTAATTATGGAGCATTTATTGTAAAATCATCAATGATGCATTAGTGCAAATACCAAAAAAGCTGCAGTAAATGGTGTATGGCGAGACAGAGCAAATTGATGCATTTATAATGCGCTAATAGGAATATTGCAAATACGTAGCAACAAATGTCCAGCGAGCTTCCCTCTGCGGGAAACACCGAAAACACAGTTTAGCCGAATGCCACATTCTAATAATTAATTTTCCGATGGGTGCATATAAATTAACTGTTTTTTTTTTTGTGCGGCATTCTCATTTCGCACACACTCGGCGCGCACATTTTCACCGAGAGCCGCGAATTTGTATGCGGCGTGTGAAAACTTTTTTAATTATGTAATTTAATTAGGCCGGCAAATTGAAATAAACGCAAAAAGTGCCACCGAAATTACATTGTTCGTTCTCCTTAAGTTTCATTCCACCAGCGGCATACAGGGCGCTTCAAAAGCTAATTGTTTGCTTTAATACTGGGTGTTCTAAAAGTTGTATAATACTACTCTATCCCAAATTAAGATACATATTTTTATTTTTACTTAGTTCCAAATTACGATTCAAAAATAAATATTAATTCAATAAATTTTATTGAAAATTTATACATAATTTTTAATTTTGTTACAAATTTCAAATAATTTACATTTCAATTTTATTTTAAGGACTTAATTTACATAAATTACGAATTTGGTTGCTCCTTCATTAACTGCACCGCGGCTCAGTTTTTTTTTTCCAACTTTATGCTGAAGAAAGAAAATATAAAATATCACCCGGTATACAATACAATATTGATTCATTTGATCTCCCATAGTTTATTCTTAACGGGTTTGACTTTTTATTTTATGTTTTCTGCTCTTTTTTAACAAATTATGAGAAGCTTTTCAAACCAAAGTACTACTTAACTATCAGACGCAGCATTTTTTTTCAAGACGAAATGATTAAAGTTTGTTTATCGTCGTTAATCAAAGGTTTTTAAAGGAATGCACGCCATAATTTGAGACATAATGAATAATTTTATGTGACACAATATTATCGCAATAATAACTCTTTAATATCCCTCTCGAAACAAGTTTGCCCTATACAAACAGTCGACACGACCAGAAGAGCATAAAACAGATAATTATATTTTAGGGCCGTTAAATACATAACACATAAATTCACGGCGATTAGGGTCGAAACAGTATTTACTTGCGGTACTGTATCTTAAGACAACAAATGCGCCTGTGCAGCCCTCGGAACGGAATTGAATAAAGAATACGTGTATTGGCGTGCCGCGTTTTTCCATGGCCCTTCAATTCGATTAACATTCGTTTGGACTTTTGCGTGCATTTTTCATGGTAACGACGCGAACGGCGAGCACTTTCGGCGTCGTTTTGCGCCCATAAGAAAGCCATTAAACATTTACCGAGCGCAGCCTGTACACTATATTCAGTTTAAAACGGAACGAAACCTCAAAACTTCCAACAAAGTAGCAGTGGAGGTAGAGTATAGTTCGGAAACTAACTTGCAACTAATAAACATAAAAGGCCGGTGTGTATCTCTGTGTTTCCACACACAGAATACCCAATTTAAAATGAATTTGTCTTATTCGCTTTCATACGGTGCACTATTGTGACATTCGCAAATTATTACGGTCGACGTTGTAAAGTTTAATCAAGTAATTTGTTTCGAAAATAATGACTCGCCTGAAACGTACGAGGTCTATAGTGTCTACTGTACATGCCGCGGCGGCTCCGTATTGAATCGTTTCCGTGTCAATAATGCGCAATTCATGTCGAATTTTCATTAATATTCAAGTTCTTTGTATCGAAACATAAATAGACCATTAAAAACGATTACTATTACTGCCGGGCGAAAAACAATTTACCCATTCCCCAGTACTGCGCTTCTGCCTTGCCATATTTGACGTATCCTAAATGTGTGTATATACGAAGTGTTGCTGCTTTCTGCTTTCATGATGGGTAATGGAAATGTTTGCGAAACGAATTCGTTACTGGTTTGTATGTATATCGATATAAATATTAATATATGGACTTGGATTTATAGTGTAAGGCATATAAAATGCATACCATTTTAATGAAGATTAATGGTTGTTGATATGCATGCAATTTTCATGACTTTGCATTTGTTTATTATTTTATGATAATTCCAGTTTCTTTTTTATTAAGTAATCAAAAAATGATCAATCGATTTGTTTCATTAAAAAAAGAAAAAATCTTTACTTATTTTAAAACTAGAAGAAGAGAGCATTTAAAAACTCGATGTGCAGGCGCCGGCGCATTATACTGGTACGTACTATTAAACGAATTAAACTATTATTATATCGAATTAAGTGGATATTTATTAAGTAATAATATTGTTCTGAACTTAAAATCAATTTGAGAGTTACTCGTATAAAGCCCTATTCTTTAATTTAATGTCAACGGGTGGACATTTTCTCAATCCTTATATGGGTAACTTCCACTTTTTAAGACAAAAATAAAGAATTAAACTGAAAGAAACTAACTATCATTAAATACAATCCAAATAATTTTACAAACTTATGTTGTATTTAATTCCAGCTATAGTTGTTTATAGGCATATCAAATAGCTTAGTTTTTCTGGGAGAAAATTTTGCCCACTTTTTGTTCAGCGAATCTGTACCTTCAAAACCATAGAAGTTACCCATCTAGGGGATTTGAAATATTTGAAAATGGCTCCCCTATACACACAATGATTCGTGAGAGAAAATGGTATCACTGTTTGGAGAACCACAAAAGGCATTTTAATTTTTCCTTTTCTTTTCCAAGTTTAAGAGTAAGAAGGTTTCATATTTGAAAAATATAATAATAAGATAATAATATAAAAATAATTTACTTTCGATTATAATGAAAGATTAAATTATTTCGTTATTTTAAAACAAAATTTAGTATGTTTGATTTCATTAACTGATTTCTAAATAACAATTAAAACGATTTGGTTGAATATTTTTTTCTGATCTTTATTTTTTATTTTAAAACTTCTTTTAAAAATTTGGTAGTTTAACAAAGTATTGAATCTATAATTCGGAAATGATAGCGCTGATAAGAAACATAATTATACAGAAAATTAAATAAATTGACACATTATTTTTTTTTTAGAAAATTGCTTCAAAATTATTAATTTTTCAATCTTTTTCTATTTTTTCTTTCGTATAGTGAATGGAGAACTCTATTTCCGACATAACTTTACAGCTCAATGAACATGAAAAAGTGAATTTCCTTCTTCTTGAAAACCAAGTGAGAACCACTTTCCCTCCTAGGTTATTATTTAAAGTTGGAGAGTCAAATTCTAAATCAAGTAATAATATCTGTAAACATAACTGTCCATTCATTTTAAGAAAAAAATTTGAGCGAACCACACTGCTAGTTCACTTTAGCAACATTAATACTTGAGGCGCAAGCGAGGGAATCAACCCCCTGAGTAAATAATGTCGCAATTCCACCTTTAGCTAACAAATAATTATTATACGAACCGAAAATTGTATTTTCATTTGAAAGTAAATTTGAAGAATTTCAATGGAATTGACAATTTTATAAAATTCCTCGTATATTAAAATAAAATTTCCATCGCAAATAACTGACTAAAATAGAAACTATTCAAATAATATTATTTTATTTTTAATACGAGTATACGCAAAATAAATAGCTTTATGATTTTTGTCAGTAAAATTTATCAATAGCACAAACCAATTAAATTGGCTCAACGATATAAATTTTATCACATCAATTTGAAGAACTCTAATTACAACCTTTTGTTGCAGTTAGTACATATAGTAATTAAGCGTTTTTAATTACTTTCATAATTTTATCAAGTCATCAATTACTGCCAATTAACATGGATGTCACATTGGATATGTTAATTAGACGGTTTAAATAACAATTAACAATGTAATAACTTCATGTATAAATGCAGATTTGCAAAATTTCGGAAACAAAATGATAATTATTGATTAATTAAAATGGATTGGAAATTTTGTTTATTAGAGGAATCACATAATTAATGAAAGCAGCAAAATTTAGCAATAAAAGTAAAAATAAATGTATTCATTGTATCAATTCAATTTATAAAATTAATTAATTACAAAATTTCATTATAAATCAATCCATAGAATGTTTTTTGTAAAAGCAATTTTCATACAATTTATTTGTGCGAGTACATCTAGCAAATTAAAGAAAAACCGATACAGAAAACAAAACGAAAACAAAGGAACAACGTACACACAAAGGGAAAACGTGCTAATCATTTATGACAACGGAAATTCCATTTGCCGCTGAAAAATATTTTCAAACGAAACGATTTTAGGGAGGGCGGAAAACTGGCGACATTAATTAGGTAATTCGATGCACGTATAAAACATGTTAAAAAAGGACGGCGTTTATCTTTTGAAGCACGTTTCCGGTACGCGAAATTAAATTCCTGTCCGTTGCGACAGTTTTTAGTCTGTCCCAAATTATTTATTAATGTGTATCTGTAACTGTAACGGCTGTATAATGTAATAACCCCAACGAGGGTAATCACACCCGAAAAAATTGATTCATAACGTTTTCGTTTTTAGACACGATTCACTTTATTTATTTTTTTATTATTATTATTATTTCTAATTTATTACACTGAAACATTGCGTTTATTGCTTTGCAAAGTGTTTTTATGAAGAAAAAAAAATAATCAGACAATGTAAAAATCAACAACAATGAAGCAATAACCGCTGTTCACTCTGGTTATTGGCAGAAAAGCGCATCTGTTGGAAATTATTTTTAATTAAAAAATTGATTAATAATTTTATTGGTAAAGCCATTCGCATAAAAACAAAGTTTTTACATGATTCGTCAATACATATAATGTTAACCATTGGTATGACTTTTTTCGGTAGTTTGCATAGTTTATTGGTACTTTTATTGCGATTTTCCCATTATATGACAAATATAAACATAAACCTATTATATCAAAACAGGAAATACTATGTGAATTATATTTGTACTGCAATAATTTCGTATACGACAAGAAATAAAAAATGTAACATAAAAAAATGCACGTTTCATTTAGCTCATTTAATGGACGATTTGGGGTCAGAGTAGAAATCGCAGTGAAAAAAAAAGTGCACGGAACGAAATTGAAATATAAAGGAAAAAGTGCTTCGTGTTTCCCAATTTAAAGTTGGGAAATGTTGCAAACTCAAGTACGAAACAATTGGCAAAAGTTGCATTGTAATCAAAAGAGCTGCATCGGTACTTTTTCTAATCCTAAATCACCGACGTTCGCTAAATTTCTGCGGAAACTTTTTTCTTACTTTATAAAGTTTTTCCTGCAGTTTATGGATGCTTCAAAACAATTTATTGTTTTTAATTAAAACCATAAATGTTTATTAAAGAAAGTCACCCGCATTTAGTATTTTTGCTTTTGGAAATCGTTGCAATTGCAAGATTATTAAGTGATTGCAAGATAATTGCTGTTCATTTGTTAAGTATTTAAATTCGCAATTGAAAGCAATAAAGCAATAAAGGATAGCTGCAGACATCCGATATTAATATTCGATGGATGTCTAATTATATGGAACTGTCAATAACGCGTAAAGTTTGGACACTTGATGATTGAGATGATGGTCCTAAGTTTGCTAAGTGAATTTGTGATTTATTTGGAAAATTCGTGTATTCAAATTTTATCTCTCGTTTACAATTTTAATATTTATATTGTTTCAATTTTTTTATTTTTTATTATTATTTAGAAACCAATTAAACAGATTTACACTTTTAGGAAAAAAGTTTATGAATAAATAAAAGCATCTAAAATGTTTTTGTTGATTTTGAAAGCACTAATTTCTACTGTACTCTAGAGTTATATTCAACAATTATAAACATTCGCTGCGTTTATTTAAAATATGAAAGCAATTTAGTTTTTTGTAAATAATGTTTAATTAAAATTCATTGCAAATACAATAAATTCAATATACAGGGTTAGCAATATTTATGGAAATAGTAGAGTATTTCAAAATATAAAATTGAGTAATATTATTAGTATCTGAAATTATCAGGCCAATTTTTATCTATTTAGTGGAAAAAACAAATAGTAAACTATTTTTTTTTTCAATTATTCTTTATTTTATTCTAAAAATGAATTCTTTTTTTTTTAAATTTAATGTTTTTAATTTCTAGCTTTAAAGGATGTTTTAGGAATAATCATAAAATTTATAAAATGTCGCCTACGACATGACGCAACTGTTTTTAACAGTATAAACGGAGAGGTACAACTTTTATGATCACAATGTTTACTAAAATGTATTTAATCAACATGGGTTTGATCCCCACGGCCGGCAAGATATGGGTAGTGGTGTTTGGGTAGGCATCCCCATCACCATGGCAGAAGGACCTTCGGGTCGATAGCCTCCCTGTGCTCAAAGCACAGAAAAATACATGTATTACTACTACTGTA
>JASKGO010003133.1:0-42768 GCA_030556065.1 Holobus sp. GC000080 | reverse complement strand
CTGATACAACTTTTAAGTATTAATTGATAACATTTCTAACTTAATGGGGATTATAACTATTTTGTACATACTATAAAAATTTCAAACTTATTAATTGTTATTTAATTACCATTCCTTTGAGTCCTGCTAAGGGAATTTAATAATAATTACAAAATTAAATAGAATTTTCATGAGCAAAACTGCAAGTTTTCATTGTAGTTCTCTTATTTCTTCATGCATAACTATTTTCTATGAATAAATAATTATACATATATTTAATATAATGTTTATGTAAAGTATTTAATATAAATAATAGACTTATTTTAATTGCTCTCTTAATAATTTACAATTTGCATAATTACTTCGAAAGATATTCTCTAATTTATTATGCATAGGCATAAAGGCATAAAATCTTTTATGTTTATAACCCCTATAAACTGTTTTTGGATCATTTAATGAAGCTGAATAAGTTAAGTACTTTCTGTTTTTTAATTAATAGTATTTTGAAATTGACCAGTTGAATCTTTTATTTTGATGTAAATTAAAGTTCTTTGTTTAAGTTTTGCAATAATTCAAATTTAAATTTCAAAATCATTAAAGGTACTTTCATTTAATTGTAAATCAAATCGTATTTCTTTAATTTTTAATTTAAAAATTCAAAAATTTTGCAATAAAAAAAGAAACTAATAAAAGCTGATTCAATTGATGTTGTAATTATGATTATAACGTCCGAAAATTTGTTATGGTGTTCTGGAAAATTAATGATTAATTGGGACTGCATTACTAATCAGTTTTTTAATGATTATTGGCCAATAATTTTACTAGGATTTATAAAAAAAATATTATTTGCAGCTATTTATTTAATATTTTGATGAAATCTTAAGCCTTTATTATTAATACTTTACTCAAGAAAACATTACTTCGACCTTAAATCAAAATTAAAATAATTTTTGTATCCATGGCATAAATAGGGCGATTCTTCTCTATAAAATGCTTCGAAAAATTCGTCTTAATTATAATAATTCTTTGATTTAACTTTAGGGATGTTATTAAAAGTTAAGTACTTTTCAAACAATGTGTTCTAATGATTTCATTTCAGAGCAAATCAGTTGAACATTACTTTTTAAATTTTACTTTCTAATAAAATTGTAATTAATTTGCAACAAAAAATGAAAATATGATTTAATACTATTAAATTCATAGCTAAATATTCAAGAAATTTAGTCGAACCAAATCCAAAAGATTAAGAATGATACAAAATGCTTTAATCATTTCAAATATATTTTCAAAGAAAAAAATCTTCAGCAAATAATAATAATAATTTTTGTCAACTTCTGATTTATTTAAATTAATGAAACTTAAAAAAAACCTTTTTTTTCTTATACGAATATGGTGTAAATGACAACGCCAATCATGCAAATCATAAAAATTGAATCGAATTTAAAACGATTGCTTTTTATTTATTTCAGGTATGGTTCCAAAATCGTCGAGCAAAGTGGCGGAAAACGGAAAAGTGCTGGGGCAGGAGCACAATAATGGCCGAATACGGATTGTACGGAGCCATGGTTCGACATTCGCTGCCGCTCCCGGAGACTATCCTCAAGAGTGCCAAGGAAAACGAGAGTGTGGCTCCCTGGCTCTTAGGTAATGACTGTATGTCTTTTTATATCAAAACAAAAAACAAAAAGAAACATATTTACACTCACTTTTATAGTATTACTATACGATATGATGTTTAATTAAAACGCATGTTGCAAATTACTTAATATAACTAACTATATGCTCATTGCTCTCATTCCCTTCGCTTTTTTTTTCCTTTGGTTTTCTGCTCATTGCATTTAGTATGCGCGTGCAGTATATGTGCTATGGATGTATTAGTCTACCGGTTCAGGAGTCGACTCATAAAGTTGCTTGTAAATTATTTAAATCGTCTAGCTGTAAATTTCCGTCCGTCCGGTCTTTTTACTATGTAATACGCTGCCAACTGCAACAGCGCAGGAAAGGACAAGCTGTGAAAATTGCTGCTGGAACAACATTTAATAAAAACCTACTCCTATCAGTTTTGTTTTAGTTTTCGTTTTTCTTGTTTTCCTACAATACTTTATTTTGCGATTTTGTCTTTCGGAATTTTGCTTGGAAATTTTTATTTACATTTTAAGGACTATTTTATTTGTTTATTTTTTTCTCAATGGAAGTATTTAGTTTCTATTCTTATTAAATGGTCTTTGATGGGGAATTTTTACTGAGGCTTAATTATTTAAAATAAAATCCAGTGTAAAATAAAAATTGTAAATTGTTAAAATTAAGGGTTGTTTTTCGTTTTTATTTTTATTTTTGTAACTTTTAATAATTTCGATACAATTAAGAAATATATTTCTGCAGTTTTTTTAATGATAGTTTTTCGTTTAATTAAAAAAAAAATTCAATCCTTTAATTAAGTAATCAATCGGTTTTAAATTAAAATTAATTTTTATTAAACTTTGAGATGCAAAAATTTGTTTTCAAAAAATGATTTGTTTATAGTTTTTGAACTCATTTTTAACGAATGAATTAAACAAATAAAAAAAAACAATTTAAACATTTTTTTAATAAACATAAGAAAATGTAAACTACTTTATTATTATAAAAGAAGTGACTAAAATTTTAACAATTTTCAATGATATTTCAAGTACAACTAAAATTACGCCTAATGGCAAAAATAATTTTATTTGCTTTTTGGCAATGACCATAGATCAATAAAAATCACTTTGCACTTTTATTAGCTCAAAAACTAATAAAACAAAGTGAAAACGGCAAAATTTTTAACATGTCAAGCAACAGTTACAAAAATTAGGGGTTGTAAAGTCAAAAAACTGTTATTACCCCTAATTAGTCCTTACAAACGCAACAAATATCCAATAAACTGAAACAAAATTTACTATTTTAAGTGTCCATAAGTAATAAAAAGAATAAATTTGTAGCGTATAAGTGCAAAAAAAAAAAATCAAACCGATAAAAATAACTCTGAAATGGACTCATTCCGGAGCGGCAGGATGTAAACCAGAGGTCGCCACAATGCAGACCATCGCGTTTATTTTTTATGTCCTCGATCGGTGGCTCTTAGCCTTTTGAGCTGAGGCAGCCAATCCTTGGCAAACGCAGGACTGCGGCTTCTACTGCTCGCTGCTGCCGCTGTTTCATTCGGATGGTACCTCTGTACATACGCTTCTCATCGTGGCTATATTTTTGTACATATGTATTGAGAGGATGTGAGCGTATCTAAATCTTGCAGCCTTGCTCGCAACGAGATGCCAACTAAAGGATGCTGTTACTGCCTCTGTACTTCTCTAAAGCAGAATGCAAAATGCTTCGGAAAAAGCTCTCATTTCTTGATTTTTTAACATTTTCCTTTTTTAATTTTGGGGGTGGATGTTTTTTGTTTTTGTGAATAATTTTTGCTTTAATAGCTTCATTTGCTTTTGTACATATTTTTTTATTGTTTTGGTTTTATGTTTCAAGGTTTTTTATACCTGTCTGCTTTTTTAGTAATGTTTGCCTAAAAGCAGCTAAAAATTGGATTTTTATTCGGAAAAATCATTTAAAAATAATTAAAAAGAACTAAATATGCGTTCTAATTGAATTTAACACTTTTTACAACTGTGAAAGTCACCGATGTTTGTTCTGTTTCGTGTTTCTACTTTCGATTGTCTTCAAAATTAACACATTCCTCGCGAGTATAGTTGCATTTCCGATTGCACAAAAGAATCTTCGTTATAATTCGCGCGATATATGTCGAAACGCGGTGAGATTGTATTTACTGTGCAAAATAGAAAGTGCAATCAGAGTTTTTATTCTTCCTTTTTCTATTTTTTTATATTTTATGTACGACTCAAAGCACGTCCTTTGTTGCCGCTTGTTTTATTTTATTGTGAAAATTTCACTTATTTTGTATTTAAGCATTTTTATTGTAAAAAAATATAAAGAAACTGACTGAAATTTCGATCGCTCTGACGGTAGTTAAACATTTGCAAACAATGCTGAAAAATATTACGTTTTTTTTTATTATGCAAATATATTATGTGTCGTTGTTTTGCTGTATTTGAATGCCGTAATTTTGTTTTTGATAACTTTGAGTAGTTTAATACTTTAATTTGTCACAATTTTGAACTTTTTTTCATTATTTATTTTTTTTTTGTGAAAGGGGCATAATCCGCATAAGATTAATCAGGCTTTGGCTCAATTTTTTTTTTTCGTTAAGGGTTTGTTGGTTTGAAAAAAAATAAAAATAAAATTTTTATAAAAATATATTTAAAATAGGCAATTTTGTGAGAGTTGGAATTATAACAAATTTAATTTTTTTAATGAAAATGTAATTATTTCAATCATTTTAAATGCTCCTGGATTACTAATCAAAAACCTAAAAATACTTAATGTGGTGATTAAAATAACAATTTGTAATCTTTTTTGAATAAGAATTAAAGAATTATCTTTTTTTTAAGCGGCACATTCAAAATTCTGCAAAAAAACTTATTTAAACATAAAGATTGTCTAATTAAAAACTTGAGTTTAAATTTCACTTAATATAATTTTGAAATTAAGTTTTTTAAATTTGCATTTATTGTAATTAATGAAAAATATATTAAATTTTAAATAAGCAGAAAGTACCATTTTGCATTTCATTTTTTTTTTTCATCAATTTTCCCTTAAAAAGATAGTAAAACTTTCCTGTTTTGTTTTTTTAATAAATGCTCTATCAAATACATTTAACAAAAATAAAGTAATGAATTAAAAAAATACTAAAATGTTTTTTACGATAAAATTACTTCAAATAACTGTTATTAAATAACCATTAGTTGCCTTAACAAAACTAATCTCCAAAAACAAATAAAAATTTGAGTCCAGTAATTTAAAAAAAAATCTTTGATAAATATTTTTTATAAATAAAACTGATAACATGAACAAACATTTTTTACAAAAGAAAAATCCTAAACAAAAACCATAAAACAAAAAACTGAAAAAATCCACACACAATATGTAAGATAGCTTTCGGTTTGGTTCCAGGAATGCATCGAAAGTCACTGGAGGCGGCCGAACATCTAAAAGACGACAACTGCAACAGCAACAGTGACCACGAAGAGACCACCAGCATGCGAACGGAAGAAAGCGACACCAGTGCGCACTCCTTAGGGGGCGGCGGGCACCAAACGACGCCTCATAGACCACCGCTACCGTCGCCTCCAACGGCTTCAGCCGCCTCTCTAACCGCGTGCAATCTCGTCAAACAGGAGCAGCAGCAACAGCAGCAACAGCAACAGCAGCCTCTTGCGCAGTACACGGAAGACCCGGAGGCTTTTCGCAACAACTCCATTGCGTGTCTGAGGGCGAAAGCCCAAGAACACAGCGCGAAGTTGTTGACGCACGCGAACCTGATGATCGCTGCCGGTCATCCGCCGCCGACGACGCAGCAGCAGCAGGATGCGAACGCCAACACGCTGCATCAGGACGACGCTAATTTCTAATTCTAATTAGGGTTTTTTTAGAAGAAGTCTATAAGATGTTATTAAGTATATGCAATCAGGGCTCGTAGTTTCTGCATTCGATACAATAGGTATCTTCTATCTACAGCGATGGTCAACGAATACTTTAAGCAAAAAAATAAACGCAAGTTCCTTTTACGTTCGTTGCGGTTCCTGATGGATCTTCATATTGAAAGGGTATAGATTTTTAAATTTTATTTATTTTTTTTTTTTTGAAGAAAAAAAAGATGTTGAAGAACTTGGATAAGGGTGCAAATTTTAATCCTAAAAAAAAAATTGTTGTTTCTAACGAAAATCTGATAATTTTGGTGGTTTTAGTAAATTAAAATTTAATTTAATCATGTTTTTATGTTTTAAAACTGAGTATTGATTATGTTTCAAAAGCAGTGAAAATGTTTATCAAATATTTTGTGTTCAAATTACAAGTTAATATTTGGCTTTAAAAACCATAAAATATCAGTTATTGGAGGAAAATGAATTCATTATAATTGAAATAATAATAACACGCAAAAATGTATGTAGAACACTAAGAAATCTCAAAATTAAAAGCTTCAAAAATTTAGGAAAACGTTTTGGAAATGTATTGAGAAGTTTACAATTTTTTTAACTGAACTTTGAACTTAACAAAAAACTTGAACTTAGAAAAATAAATAAAATGAAATTAAATGTGATAAATATTTGTTTAAATAATTAATCAAAAAGTTTTTATGTAGAACAATTGATTATTAACAGTAATATATCGAGAAAACTTCCCTTCAGAAACTGAAAAACATTTTTTGAAACATCTAATTAAATTAATTTGCTTTAAATTTTATATAAAAATATTTCAAAATGAAAATCATTTCTAATGAAAATGTTTACTTTTTTTTATTTTCATTTTTTAATCCAAATTAAACTAAATGAACAAGTTACAACAAATTTTCTTTTTAAACGAAAAAATCTAAAAACAAATTTAAAAAATCAATTTTTAAATGAAAAAACTGTACAAAAAAACACTTTAAATTTTGACTTTTGGCTTGTGAAGACTGTGGACAACTATGAATTATTAAATTTGGAAACTACAACTTTCTCAAAATTGATAATACCAAAAAATTAAAAATTTAAAAACCACCAAAATTTTCAGGTACCAATTTGTTTTGAAAAATAATAAAATTAATAAATATCCATTGAAGGTCCTGTAAATCTAAAAATATTCACATTTTTTTTCTTAATTAAAAAAAATCAACGAAATTTTTACTTATTTTTTTTTAATTTAATTTCTTAAAACTTTTGCAAAGATTAAAAACACTAAACAATAACTTTAAACAACGACAGTACAATTGGTCTAATAAGCAGATGCATTTTCAGTACAAAAATCATCGAATTCTTTTTGAGAGAAACTCTTTATTTTACTTTTGTGCAACTAAACTAAACTAAATACATTTATTTGTGTATTATAAATATTATAATTTAGCGGTGCAATATATAATTTTTTTATAATGCTGTTTTAACCAGATTTATAAGGGAATAATCTAATTTTTAGTCCGGCTGATTTAATATTCCGGCACTTGTAAATATGTACACTTAGTTTAAACTATATGCGAATATGTACATACCCTATTTTTAATGAGAAATTTAATTTTTACGCATAAAATATGTAACATTGATATATTGTACCTATGTATTATGTATGATATACGGTATAGTGTCTAATGTGTATGAAACGGGGGTGTTTTGTTCTTTTGGAGTTTCCCCGGAATCGATTCCGATACGGATAATCACTATTGTAACTTATTACCAATTACGTGCACCCAACTATTCGATGTAATAATTTATTGTTTGTTCATAACTGCATATGATATACACACATAGTTTGTAGATGTACAGGGTGTTTGGTTTTACCATCTTTTTTCCCTTTTTTTAATTGTTTTTTTTTCCAAGGATTACTTAATTTTTTCTTTTGAGTTAATAAGCTCTAAATATTTTTAAATAAATAAAAAAAAGTGCAGTTATTGTCTCCTTGGGGGTGGAAAATAATTTATTAATTAATGATTTTGTTAATTCTCTGGCTTAAAAGATGTTTCTTATGAAATTTTAATTACTAAAATAAAATCATTTAATAATTACTTTTATTTCTACGTGAAATTAAATGATATTAAAGTAATTTCTTTAATTTTGGTTTCTTTTTATGTTTATAAAGGGGTAGTTTTGTTTTATAAAGTAATTTAAAAGCAAACATAACATTTTTTTAAGAGAAATAAAAAAAAGTTGTAACTTTCAAAAGAAACGAATATTACTTTTTTTTATTTATGTAAAGTTTGTAAAAGGGGTAGTTTTTAAAACTGATTCAAAATATGAGAAATTGAAATTTTTCTATAGTTTTCTCAGTAGTTTAAAAATTGCAAAGAAAATGAAATTAAATAACAAAAATAATTTCACTTGAAAGCAAACATTCTGTACAAAAAATCATTCTATTAAAAACCAATAAGAAAATGAATGAAAAACAGACAATTTTTATCTAATTTTCAATCATTTATCTAAAAAAAATACGAATTTAGGAAATAACAAAATAGGCAAACTAATTTAGCAAGATACTTAATTATTGTACGATAATAATTGTTATTATTTGGTAAAACTATCCATAGTTTCTAAGTCTGAAACGAGACACCCGCAACTGATAAACAAAAGCTGTTTACTCAAAGACGACGCCAATGTACTCGCATTCGTATAAAACCAAACTAAACTGAACTAATTTTTACACATCCCAGTAATTATCCTTTTGATGTGTGTGTCTGTGTATAATAACTGAAGAAACAATAAGACGATTAGCGGAAAAGTGTAAATAAAACAACAAACAATGTAAATGCATCCAAAAGAATAAAAACAGGTGCATTTTTAAGGAAGAAAAAATTATATACAACACAACATGCAATTTTTCATTTTATTATTAGCTTTATAGTAGATAACAAACATCCTTGAAGGATTATCCAAAGAAAACCGAGTTTTGTACATGATATTATAGTGAATTAGGGGTATTAATACTATAGTTGCATTGCAAGGGCTTGTAAACAGAAAGAAAACAAAAATTTATTTGAAAAATATGCACAAATAACTAATTGTATAAACAACAAGTATATGTAAACGTTCGAAATGTCTATAATAATATATGAAGATATAACAGATATTTGATGATTCTGTGGAAAGTTGCATGGGTGCAGCGGAAAAGACCATTAAGGAGCTGCGTGTACATTCGGGGGTTGCTTTTGCAGATGGTAAATTGTGGGATATCGTTAAAAGGCGAGAGACCCTTCAGGTCCAGGTAGAAGATTTATACAAGGGGAGAGCGTCTTTAAATAGATAATGTGGATTTTCAACTAGAAGAACGCCAGAAATGGATGCGCTTTTTCCTTTGCACCCCTTCGTCCTCCGCGGATTGTTTTAATTTGATTTTTCAAGTGAAGAAGACCGAGTCAAAGCACGCCGTAAAGAAATCGCACATTGATGATGGCTGGTGCGGACCTTGAACCTCTAGCATAATAAATTAGCCTGGAAAATGAATAATAATAATAATAATAACAAGACGAAAACGTAGCGTTGCTGACGACGACAAAAGCAACAGCAGCAGCAGGCGACAGACGCCCCCCATTTCAAGAACGGCAACTTTGCGAACTGCTTGTAACATTCCTGCCGTGGCGAAAGAGCAGCCAAGCCAAGTAACAGCAACAGCAGCGGCAGCGGCAGCAGCAGAAAAACGCCGTGTTCCCTGTAGTGGAAGCCAAGTCAAGCGTCGTCCGCTTAGTTAGAGCATAGTCCAAGCGACGTACTGCATAAAATAATAATATCACGGTCGACTGTGACTTTTACTTTTCCCGAAGGCGGCTGCGGTTGCTTTCGACCAGCCACCTATGATCCTGGTGTTTTGCTAAGGACATTGGAGACGTCGGGTGGCGGTGCAGGCCGCGGACGTGGCTGGCGCTCGGAGTGACGCCCGGCTGGGGGGTTAATTTTCCCCGAAAATTGGGGATATCTTGCGAGGAGTATCCGGTATGCTCACGCACACCATCAGCAGCAGCCGCAGCTAGAGCAGCAGCGGTAGAATCGAGCAAGCTCGTGCGATTCCGACGGGCGGCTACGTGCTTTTGCTTGGAATGGATTCACATCGCGGCGACGCATAATATACATTGGATGTCGCTGTATAGAGAATAGGTGGCGTTCTAGTGCAGTGAATCAGGGAACGTAAGTAACCCTTAGTCGCATTGTTTTCGTAGTTATTTTGCAATTGCTCGCACCCTTGATATGAATTGCACCACGTATATCGGTGCTGGTGTGTACGTGTAACGCGGACCAGGTGAGAATTGCTCGGTGTATTAGCGAAATGTTGGCGAATCGTCGCATTGAAAAAGTCGGACGAGGAAATCGTCTCCTCTCTTCTAACAGGTCATTATTATTACCCGTAGCCTATGCTTTGTGTGTGTGGCTCTGTTTATGCACGTAGTTTTTCGTACGCGGCGGACGCTCTCTGCCCCAAACCGGATCGGGGGCAGCCGACACACACAGCTTAATTGCGCTTGTTATTAACCTATAAAATATATAAGAAGCTATAATGGATGACGACTTTTGTGCATATTCTCTAGGCAGCTAGACTGCTCCGCGACTCGCTTATCGTGTGCTGCAGGCAGGCCGGGCATGTTGCCAGCGCTTCGGCGGAACCACAGCAGCCCCCGGACCAAGAGTGGGGCCCATCCTTCGTATCTTTCACAGGGGGCGCTGAGTTTTATTTCCGTTTTCTCTCGGTATATCCATGCGATGGATGGTACCTACTCTCCGTTATAGCTTCTCGCGTATCAAATACACGGCAACAAGTTATAAAATCGCACGCGTTCGTTCTCTTCATGCACAGAAACACCATAGATACCCACTTTCTATACGCCTCGCGCTCTCCAAAGGATTAGACTTACCGTTTTTTTGCTCTACTAATGTTTTATTGATGCATTTCTTAATACCCTAAGATGAATTTTGTTCTTATTTCGTTTGCGTTGCTTAGGAAGGATGCGTTTCCGGTTTCTATTTGCGTCGGAAGATTTTTTTTTCTTTTCGGCGGTTTATGGCAACGCCGGGCGCTGGAAAAATCCCTACACCTTTTTATTCCGAGAATCGCTTTTACGATTTTACCTGTTCAATTGCTTTTAAACGTTTACATTTTTCGTTTGCATTCAGTTGTGCTTCTAATTGTGTTGAATAATGTTGTAATTCGATCAACAAAATGGCGCTCGGTTGTACGTATTTTCTTTGCATGGTTTTTTTCTTCCCAATTTAAATGGGGTTGAAATTGTAATTGCTCCGGTTTATGTGAAAAAATAATTATTTTTTCATGTGTTTTTGCTGCTTTATGTATTTCGTGTGTCTTTCCTATTGGCTATTAAGAGGGGGGAAATGTTTGAAGGACTAATGTCCTTTTTATAGGGTGACTTTAATTTTTAATGTTTGCTTCCACCTTTACCTTGTTTTACTTCTTAGAATGAATGTTTTATACAGTTAAAGGGCAAATTCAATATTTGTAGACCTATAATTCTAATTTTTTGTTCCATTTAAATTTAAATCTTAAATTTATTCAGTTTTTTCATTTTTTTTGTATAAAGTAATTGAATTTGATCGTATCTGCTGAAAATCTGATTTTATATTCAGAAACTGTTATAGAAACAGTTGATTCAATTTATTTTAACAAAGAAATGTGTAATGGTATAGTAGGTGTGGTAATTGTAAAAAATTGTTTTTAATCATCAACAATTTTGTCATTTTTAATTATAAAACAGGCTTTTCTATCGCTGAAAAATATCACTTCTTTGCTATAAAATACCTAGAAAGGATAGCTGTTAATTCAATTTTTGGAAGTTTAGTTTTTAATCATTTTTTCGTTTTCGCAATGGCAACTTTTAACATTAAATTAAAAATTTACATTTTTAAAGTAAATATGTAGTAAAATTTCTTAAAAATAAAATTTTTATAAGATAAATCGATTTTATTTCCCGATGGAAATAGCATTGAAACGTTTTAATTAATATTTACAAGGGAAAATAAATAAAATTCAATACTCAATGCAATTGTGGACTTAAATTTTCTAAAAACCTGGGGGTTGTTTTATAATTTTATTTGCAATTTAAGCAAAACGTTTTTAAAAGACATTGAAAATTGCTTTAACTGTTAATGAAATATTCACTGAGCGGAAAAACAGTAATTTTTATAAAATCCTGTAAATAGGATTACAAAAGGGACGATTTTTTAGAAGAGAACTTTTTGTTTTGACGAAGACAAAAAAATATTAAAACAGTAAAGGTCGGTGTTCGTTAAAGAGCGCATTTTTTCTCCACCACCAGGTCCTGATTTACAACTATCCATGTCATGGCAAGTCGTGAAAAAAAGACCAATGTAGGTAGAAAGCAACAGACGTCTGCCCCTTCACCGGTACCTTCGTCGAAAGAGGAAACCACGACTGAAACGCCAGCGTCAGAATCAGCGCCGAATTCGGAAAAGCCGACTGATGAAAGCAATATTGCATTGAAAGCAAAGAAAGCAGTAGTTTCAGCTGCTGCTATTAAGAAGAAAGCCATTCAGCGCAAGATCAAAATCAATCTGAAGAGTAAAGCGAAGCCCAAAGTAGTCAACAAAAAGCTCATCAGCAAAACCAAAAAGGACAAGGATGCGCTGTTGAAGAATGGCGTTGCTGAGAAAGTGATTAGGAAGCGCGTCGTGTCTACGAAAAAAGCTGCGGAGCTAAGTGAAGCTGCGACCGATAAAAGGAAAAAGAAAACGATTGGGGAACTTGATCCCATAAGTTCTGCTATTGATAGAGTTGTTAGGAACGCCACTAGAACTCCGAAAAGACGCAAGGCAATGAGTACAGTCACTACTATCAATGTGGTTCCAAAGACCAACATGGAAGATATGATCAAGAAGGAACCGCCAGAAGAAGAAGTAATGGCTGAAGTAGCTGCAGTTGCTACTGTTGTCGTTGAAAAAGTCGAGAAGAAACGTGTGGCGAAGAAACAGAAAATTAGTGAGAGTAAAATTGGTGAGAAGTTTGATGCGAAGAAAAAAATTAAAAAGGAGAATATTGAACAGGTGCTAAATGCTGTAGATACTTCTGATAGTAATGTGATAGATAACTTGGGCCTTTTTGCGCACAAAGCTGCTAAGGTCCAACCCCTAATTATTCGAAGACATAGTATTGCGAAATTCCCCGTCACTCAATTAGATGTTAGGATCCGGGACAAGTCAGCTTTCAGTAAAAGACCCAAAAGACTTGCGAGCCGATCGAGACTTAGTAGCGAATCCAAGAGGAACAACCCTTATAAGAGATCGGATTCGCCAATGCGTATTTTGCGAAACGGCAAGAACAGAAGATACAAGCAGTTTCCACTGTTTGATGGTCTTGACTCCGAATACAAAATGCGAAGAAGACTGGCTGGTGATTTTGGTGGAAGCGATATCTCTAAAATTTCCGGTTACGAATCAGACAGCAGCTATTCGGATAAAGCATCGGTGCACGAGAACACAGATACTGATAAGGACAAAGAGATTCAGTTGAAAAAGGATATACTTGAAGCTTTGGAGAACAATCCGCCGGATACCGTTGAAGGCAAACAGATTGTGGAGAATGTGTCTGCTGTGATCAAGAGGAGTTTGTCAATGGAAGCAACCGTTCAATCTGCCGAATCGTCAAAAACTATTGATACGAATTCCAACTTGTGTTCCAAAAGTAATCCCACCACTCCCGTCAAAACGGAATTCGATGAAGAGCACGATGAAAACTTTAAAGTACCGGAAAAGAATGTCCTTTTAGGCATAATGAAGCAAGCCTTTAATAATGAAACCAGTACTACTGCGGATGGCGAAGGACACGAAAAACGCAAAACTAGATCGTCCACTAAAAAGCCGAAACTTTTGGAAATCGAAGTGAACACCACCATAGCGGCGGAGCCTGTACCAATGGAGACTGCAATGCCGCTGGGCCCCGAAATTACAATCACTACGGATGTGAAGTCCAGCTTGCCAATTGAGCAATCAGTGGAAGAAGCTGAGGCTGAACTGGTCGATATTCTCAGTCTGGACACAGAGATTTCAATGAACGGTGATAGTAATCATGTAAATAGTAACACTAAGGAACAAGGTGATATGCAGCTCACCAAAGAAAGTCCGGAAAGCTTAGCGGAGAAGTCGCAGATTTTGAAAGCTCTTGGTTTGCAAACTCTGGAAGAGGCGGAAGAGGCTCGCAAGAAACAAGTTCCTAAAGCTGAGAGTTACACTGGCACTCTAAAGACTGTTATTAAGCTGAATCGTAGGGATGATAAAAAGAAACGCAGTGGTATCAAAATGACACTGCAGAAGAAAGGCAAAAGCGCCAAAGACGACGAAAATCTGAAATATGATGATGATGAATATAAAATCATGAAAGAGGTAAGTTAAAATTTGTTTTTCTTTTTATGTTTTGCATTTATTACGTAATTTTATTGCGTATAGGGATCTTCATCTTGGAAAGCTCATCCTGGAGGCCAATCTTCTGATACAGCTGGTGCGCAGCGCAAGTCACACTATTATAATCGATCTAACATGGGTAATAATGGTTTTGGGTTATTAATATAATTGAACTGCACTCGTAGAAATCAGTAGCAAAAATTAATAACTTTTTCTGCATTTACAAATTAAATCAATATAAACTTTCGAAAAAATTCAACAAAACTAAGCTCTACATCAAGTAATGGGAGCATGCGGAAATCTAAAACAAAATTCCACTAAATTTAGAGTAGAAAATTACCAAAAAAAAAAAAAAATTGGCTGCTTAATTATTACTTTTTACTGCTTTTAATTTACCCTTCTTAACGAAAATCTATCAGCAGTTCACCTTTCAGATGGAAGCAGCGAGCACACATCTGATGGCGACAATAATGCCATTGAAGAAGGATCGGGAAAACTGTTGGTCATCCCTGAAAAGGCCAGCTCTTTCAGCGTTCATCCTGGGCGTTTGTGCAAAGATGAATGCTCTTATTGTTTCGGAAAATTCGGACTTTTCGATACGCCTTGCCACATTGCTCAGCTGAAAAGCGTCGAACGACAGGAGAAAATATTAGCCAGTAAGATTTTTTTCAAGCATTTAATTTATGTGGCCATTGTTTCTATGCAAATTTTCAGATGAAAGACATCTTACAAAGGACTCGTGTTTGTGCGACGCGTGCTACCGACACGTGGACCGAAAGGTAAATATGCGCACATTGAACAAGAAGAAGAACATTTTGGTGGCTCCTGCTCCCCGAGAAAACCACTGTCATGTTCTTGGCTGTAATATGGAAGCCACCAACATTTTAAAACGACGGTGGTTGATTAGAATGCGCAAAGAAGTTTGCCAAGTGGTACGGTTTAAACTGAAACTTGTGTGGATTAAAAACTAATGTCTATGATGTTGATGTAGGTGAACATAGATTTGGACAACCCCGGCCTGCATTCAATTCCAGTCTGCAAGGAACATCATACCGCTGTGCAACATTTGATGGACTGCTCGATGTGCAAAAGGAAACTGGCCGGCAATCATATACATTATTTGGGTTCGGAATGGCACGAAGTCAATATAGCTTTAAACAAAATGAGCATTCCCATTAAATTGAACGATAGGCCGATAGTTTGTAAGTTATGTCGCTGTTTTGCTACTTTAGCGCTAAAAGGAACCGACGATCAAACTGCTTCTTTCTACTCTCAATACAAGAGACGGTAATTTCGCATCAAAAAATGCGTTTGTCAAGAAGTAATATTTGTTTTTGTTTTGTCTATAATCAGATTATTGCACTTTCACAATGTGGAACTGATGAATGAGAATGAGGCTGCGGAACCAATAATGGCTCCAGTGCGTGAGTCCAGCAAACAGGACAATAATACAACATCCAGGAAACGCAAAAGGATGAACAAGAACCAAAGCGGTTCGCATAATAGTGAGATGCACATTGTTCACTCGGGGGTGGCGGACGACAGGAGTGATAAAGTGCCTTTTTCGGACTCGCGCCCGGAGAGTCCCAATGAGTACATGGTCGACTATAGGACACTGATCCCGAATGTGGCCATCGAATGTTTGACTGATAGCGAGGAAACCTGCAAGGAACTCAGTAAGAAACCTTCACTGTCCATACGCAGGATTTCCAAAAATGAAGTGCAAGATAAGAAACGGATGCAAAGGAGCGAAATGGCTGTTCAGCGTTTGGGTAGCAATCCTTCGATTTCCGTGAGGCAGTTGTTCCCCGGCGAAGAAGAAATCCCATTGAATGGTTTCATCGAATTCAACAATGCGAAGGAAAAGACGCCGGAAGGTTGGGAAAAGTGTGTGTCCACTATACAATACGATCCGGAAATTAAAATGTTGTGGAACGAACTGCAGAAACCGTACGGCAATCAAAGCAGTTTCCTGCGACACCTGATTCTGTTGGAAAAGTACTTTAGGAACGGTGACCTGATCCTTTCACCGCACGCCAGTCACCACTCGATCAATTATACCGATTCCGTGCAGAACCGACTGAGGGCATACGACAACATATCTATGAATGCTGCCAATTCCGTGAAACCTGTTTCGTTGATGCCTTTCAATACACCAAAATCATTGCCTTCGCTCTTCGAGAAAAGCGAAATGAAGGAAAAGTGCAGCTTAACAACATTGCCAGTGAGTTCTTCCACACCGAATGTAAATGCGGCATCAACTTCGCAACCAGTTTTCAAAAATGTAGGCACTCCACTGACCATTACGCCAACCATCAGTAATAATTTGAGTCAAATTGCCAATTCGCAAGCCAATCAACAAGCAAACGGTAAATCCAAGCCACCAGGTTTGATTTCCCTGCAGCAGACCGCCAAAGCGTCCAGTGCGAAACCGCAGTCGCAGAAAATTAAGTTTCCCATTACAAAGAACTGGCGCCCCAATTTGATCCCCATTGATCCGGCCGCTAAGCCCGAGAAGAAACCCGGCTTGGTGCAGGTGATTTCCGGCGGAAAACCCTACCATATAACCGTGGAGGACTACAAGAAGATGTGCGCAATCAAGAGGACTTTCGATTTGCGCCAGAAGCGGTTGCAGGAGACGCTGAGGAGCCAGGTGATGGGCGGCAGTTCGCCCCTATTGAAAAACATATCGCAACGGAAAAGTATTACGATTTCGCAGAGTCCGAGCAGCAATAATTCCGACCAGGACACTGACCAGGATGTGATGGAGAACGGTGGCAACAGTAAAAGCAATGCGAGTTTTTCCGACAGCAGCAGCAGCAGTAAGATGCCCCTGAATCTGCCCAAGATTCCCAAAAGCTTAACAGTGATACCGCAAACGGTGAAAGCAGTAAGCCAGTCGTCTGCCACGGTGAGTACAAACAATTCTCGACCAAGTAGCCCGCAGCAGCAACCGGTAGCAACAAAGACGAAATCCAAATCATGATTTTTACATAGCAACAATCCAAGTGCCTCACATAAAATATTTACATACGAAATTATTTCCTTATTCGACTACGTTATTGGTTACTATGATAAACTAAGAGTTTTATTCAAATTATACACCTGACAATTTATATTTTGTAAAAAAGTAAATGAAAAGGCAAAGAGTATTTTTGCATATGCCGACAAAATGGCGATTATGGATGGATCCGCCATTTTTCAGTCCTCATGCTGTTACTTATCGAACTCGTTGTTTTGTCACTTCTACTAGAGAGAAAAAAAATTGTTTAATGTTTTTCTTTGTATATAATGTATAAAATTTACTTAGGATTATAATTATTATGCAAATAATCACAACAAACTAACAAGAAAACTAAAAAAAAAAAGAGAAAAGAAAAATCGCGAAAACACTCGTTGAATCCTTCTTAACGATAGAATGCACCAGAAGACTAAATTCAAAATTAGTAATTCTTATTTATGATGTAAAATATTTAATTTCTATTAAGATTAAGTCATTAGCGTCAAATATCCTGAGAGCGAAAGCAATAACCAATTTTTGTGTTTCGGTACTTCCAAATAAATTATTACCAAAGTTATCGATTGCACAGATCTTTTCTGCATGGAAAGTTTCCTTTAATACATACTATATAGAAATGCCGAAAAAGTATGAGAGAGTACATTTTCCAATCTTTTTGTTTTGGTAATAATAATAATAATTAATAATTAATTCATTAAGAACTATAACGCAGGTAATTTTAAGTTTGCGTATAATTCATAAGTTATTTATCGTACTCTTTAAGTAGAATATCCCATTACGTTTCATTCATTTCGGTTTAGTTTAGGTGTCATTAATTTTCCTTTAATTATTATTATTGAACAAGGACAGAATGGAAAATAGGTACGACGTACTTTTACGTTGAATTAATTAAACGAAAGGATTTAAGGCTGACCCATTATTTTTCCTCCTTTCTTTCTTTTTTATTTTTGTTTGTTCCCTAAAATCATCCCCATATACGAAAATCAACTTTATCGAATTGGTCGATTGCTAATCTTATTTTTTATGAAATTGATTATTTATGTATTATAGAGGTATAATACTTGTATGCCGGCAAACTTTTTTTGTTGTAAATATTATTATTATTAATTATAACATGTAACACTATTTACCACATTATACTTGTTTTTTTGGGGATTAATTTACAATCATTTTAATTATTATGTGACGAAATAGACTATAATAAACTGTTCTTTAAAAAAAAAATCGCTAATTTTTTATGTATTTTTTAAACCTTTTGCACTTGGATTTTTTCCTGATTTTCGAAAATGTAATTTTCAGCTCCTGTTGGGATTAAAAAATTATCTCTTTGATAGATTTATATGTTTATTCTTCAATGATATTAGTTTTTATGATTTTAAACTATTTTATTTTTCCTAGAAGATTTATTATTATTATTATTATTTTTTATTTTAAATTATAGCATTTTCATTGACCAATGAAAAAAGAAACAATGTATTTAATAAAAGAAATAAGTTTAAAATATTTTCTGTCTGACATTAAAAAAAAAGTTTTAACAATAAATTTACGTTTGACTTTTAATATTTTAGAAGCCAAAAAATATTTTTCAGTAATATTTAAAATTTTATTTAAAAACAAGTACCCTAATTTAATTTCTTTACTATTTAAATATTTTTTTGTTTCGCTTAAAGACTTTTAAGATAATTTGAGGCCTTTTTTTCTGTAAAATACGCAAAATATTTAGAAGAGGTCATTTTTCCTTAGAATAATAAAAAAATATATATTTTGAAAGTTTTTTTTTTACGGATAATCAGATTATCTTAAATTTAATTTTTGTTTCAATAGCAGAAAATATTTTTAAAAGAAGAGTTTTGAAATATTTTCTGTCTGAAATTAAAAAAAAAAAACAAAGTTTTAACTATAAATTTACCTTTCTCTTTTAATATTTAGATGCCAGAAAACATTTTTTCGTAATATTAACTTTAAAAAACTACCCTAATTTATTTTCTTTGCTATTTAAACACTTTTTGTTTTACTGAAAGATTTTTAAAGGTAATTTTTGAGAAAATTTGAGATATTTTTTACTGTAAAATACGCGATATATTTAGAAGAGGCCATCTTACCTGAAAATAAATAAAAAAACATATTTTAAATGTTTTTTTCATGGATTATTTTAAATTTAATTTTTGTTTTCAAAGTCTTTTTTTAAGAAAGCTTTTTTTTAGGTCTTTGTGATTTTGTTAAAGTTGGGGAGAAAATATTGACACATTTTTTATTTTTCTCTAAAATATTTTAAATTAAATTGAAACATTTACTTTTTAAATTCAAATTTACAGGTTTTATTAATTTGTCGCATTTTGCGTTTATTTCTAATTTATTTGGCTCTATGTTTGTTCACGGACTCAGAAAACACCTTGGCAATTTTACAAATACGATCGAAATACTTTTAATTTTAATTAAATTTGTTGATCAAAATACAAAAATGAAAAACAAGGAAAATGAGGATATTTATTTAGGAAGACAAACATCAGTTTCAAAAAAGTTCTTGTTTAATGGTCGGTCTATATTAATAATAAAAAAGTTATAAAGATTTTCTCTTTTTATTTATTTTATAAGTGTCTTCTTAATATTTTATTTCAAAAATATTTTGTTGCAAATGTCTCATGTTGTAAAAAATTAACGGTTAATTTGAATGTATCGTATTTCATCAATTAAAAAAATATTGGCAACTGTTATGTCTTGTTTTTATAATTAATAAATAGCTTAAGGTAAGGGGATATTTTTTCTTACTTCTAGAATTCTGCTGAATAAAAAAAAATGATTATTTTCTTAAAGAAATAGTAAGAAAAAGCATCCCCTTAAGCTAGTTATTAATCAGTTTAAATTCAATTCAATTTAAATAAAATCCAATTTTTTAACTTCTCTCTGAACAAAGAAAAAAATTGTTTTTATTTTTTAGAATTTTCAGATTTCCTTCGTTGCGTGGAAAAGAAACAAAAGTTTTAAATACTAGAAATTAATTATGAATAAAAAAATCACAAAATTATCATTTGTTTTTATAACAATACAGCAATAATAGAATAATAATTAAAATAATGAAATATTTTTTTAAATAATCAAAACTAATACCGAAAATTAATTAAACAAATTCATTTTCAGACGTTATTAAAAATGAATCAGCATGTACCAAATTTCATATTACTTTTTATGCATTTTTCATCAAACTACAACTGATAATCCAATTAGCCGGAAGCAACTCAATCATTAAATTTAGCAAACGTGACCTTTACAACGAAATTAGCCAGCAGTAATGAAAACTAATAGTAAATTGCTAAAATTCGAAGAAAAAATAATGCGAAGTTATCTGCAATGACGCAAAATCAATAAATTTAATTGCGTGCTTTACTTTTCCTGCGAAATCTCGGCAAATTCCATTTTAAAAGTTAACATTCGCTTAATCAGTACGTTTTTCTTTCGATCCAGACACGAAAAGTGTCCCCAAGAATCCATTATCCTGCAGGACCTATCGTCCTTCCGCTGAAACCGGAAAGCACCTTCAGCTGTCTGTTGTCATTTCAGACCAATCATAACCTCAAAAAAGTTGTATTGTTTTTTTGCTCCTGCAAAGTGTGTTATCGTCCTTCGAACCGCAGCAGCGTTTGTTTAATGAAAATTCCTGCAGTCCTTGTCAAAGCGGAGTCAAGTAAAATTCTTGTGTCATGTGTAAGTATCTCAGAGTGGAAGAAAAATGAAAAATCCAGTTTGAAGAATGTCTGTTGCCATGTCGTTTCTCTAAAACTACTGAACTCTCGAATAGTGTACGTACATTTTTATTTAACGCTTCCGAACCTTTTATTTGCTGTTCGCTTAATAACAACTTACAACTATTGTCATATGGTTTACCCACGTCAAGCATGCCACAAAATTTACGCATTAATTTTGCTTTCCAACACTTTCAACAATAACAACTAATTATACATTCATGAAGGAACTAAAATTAGCCTCCACTGTTGTTTGCTCCTTTTATTTGCTTTTTATTAATACAAAACACACAAAAAAAATGTAACGCTTGTTTACAGTGAATCAAATTAATAATAAAGTAGCATTAAGGATGGACAAAGAATCTTTGGTGCGGAGAGCCAGCAAGCAATATCAGAGTCCCAACATATTGGAACCACTCGATTGCAGCAGCAGCATTAACATAGATGATCTAACAATGGATTCCAATCTTATAGTTAACGACCTCAAGTCCCTAGATATAAACTCGGATGGAGAAAACTCAAACAGTGATAGTCCATGTTTTCTGCTCTTGGACGAACATGAAAAATTCAAAATTTCCAATGTTAATATGTTCATTAAAAAGCTGAAAATACCAAATGCTGATATCAAAGTAAAAGTGGTCAGTATTTTCGGTAATACAGGTGAAGGCAAGTCCTACACTCTGAATCACGCTTTTTTCAATGGTCAAACGGTGTTTAGAACAAGTGCCGAACAAACTTCATGCACTTTTGGCGTTTGGGCCGCCTACGATCCACACTTGAAAATCATAGTGTTGGATACGGAAGGACTGTTGGGTTTTACGCGCAATGAGAGCAAAAGGGAGCGCATGCTGATGAAGGTCTTGGCGATTTCCGATATTGTCATTTATAAGACGCGTAGCGAACGTTTACACCAGGATATGTTTATGTTTTTGGGTGGCGCGTCCAAAAGCTACAAGCAACACTTTAGACAAGCGGTGCATCATGCGTGGACCAAGTTGGAAGTTGAACCGCCGCCAGAAAGTTTCGGACCCAGTGTTATTGTTTTCCACGAGACGCTGCACACGAATACGCTTCAAGCGAGCGCCGGAGTCATCGAATCTCCCGAAGATATTATCAGACAGCGGTTCGACGAATTGAAACTCGAATGTGATTCATTTAGTTCGATTAAGTATATCGGTATAAGGACAAAGGATATTGGGTCTTCTTTTTATGAACTGAAAACGGCCGTGCAATTAGAACTCGAAAATTATTCTGTTAGAGCTAAAAGACTTCCTAAAGTTATTTACCAAACTATAAAGGTGAGTTTTTTTGTATTTGTTTTTTTTTTGCAGATTATTTTTTGTTTGATTAAATTAAAAAAATTATTATTTGTCTTTTTTTTTTAGTTATTTATTCTTTCAATTAATTAAATAGATTTTCTTTGACAATTTTGAATTAAAAAAAGTTAAAAAAAAAACAGATAAGAATCAAACTAATTTAATTTAAAACTAAGTACTTTTGAATTAGACGTTTATCAAATGGGAATGATATAGTTGATTTACTGGTTGTCTTATTTTCCACCAAAAAATATCTTTTTGAATGTCAAATTTGTTCTTTTGGGGTGTTTTGCTCTAAAGTGTACAAATTTTCTTAAAAAAAATCATTAAAAGAAAATATTAATGTTATTCTTTTATTTTAGTTTTTTTTTAATGAATCGACAAAATTGTATTCTTTTAATTGAGTTTTTAAGCCCTTAAATTTTAAGGAAATTTTGTCAATAATAAAAATTTATTTTAACTAAAAAAATAATAATTAGAGTAAATACTAGAAAATGTTATTAAATTTTTAAGTTTTATATATTTTATTATACACTTTCTTACTTTTAAACTCTTTAAAACTAAAGGAAAAAAATATTTCAATAAATAAGAAATCTACAGAAAAATAACTCTAAAAACTATAAATAAAAAAAAAAACAAAGAAACTTTAAAGAAGCAATCAAAAGTTTCTAATAACTTGTAACAAACTTGCAGACTTTGAATGAAAAGTTCAGTCATGAAATAACGCCTCACCAATTAAGCTTAAAGGACTATTTGACATGTCCCGTGAAATGTCAGTCCTGCAACGAAGGATGCAACTTATCCATGAGCCATAAAGAGGAGGGCGAGATGCACAAGACCAATGCCAAGTGTAAATTCCAGCAGCAGTACCAGAACTTCGTTTACTTGTGCAAAGTAATCTACTACTAGATGCTCTAAGTCTAGATAATAGTTTGCGAAACTTTTTACCACAAACTTTCTGTTTCTAGCGATGCAATTCGAACGGCCACAGAGTAGTGGCTTACATTAACACTGTCCCTCGCGAGTCCTGGACCAGTGTCTTCAATTACGTGTGGTCCGGCTACGAAATAGTTTGCCAGAATTGCGGTGTGATTTACAAGAGTCGCGAGCATTGGTTCGGCAACAAAAACCCCGAAGATTTGGCTGTTATTATCGAGACTGTTCACATGTGGCCTGGGGTAATTGATAATTTTATTATTTCGTTTGCCATTTTGGTTGTTGTTGCTTATCGTTTTGTGTTTTGTTTGTTTTTCTTTTTGGGGTTGCGCTTTGATGGTGACTGTTTTCAAATGTAGGATTCCTTTCGGTTACAGGAGCGCAACTATTTGAGCGCCCAAAATTCCGCACAAAGAGTCCTCGACGGTGTCAATATGATAAGCGATGTTGTGTCTTCGGTCACTGCGCCGCCCACCAGGGCTTTGTCCGATTGGGTCACTGATAAAATTGCGCCGAGTTATTGGCGTCCAAATCATGAAATTACTGTGAGATGCATTATTTTATTGATGTTTTGTTTTTTGTTTTATATAATTTGTAAATTTTTAGTATTGCCACCGTTGCAAAACACAATTTGCAATGAATGCAACTAAACATCACTGCCGCGAATGCGGAGAGGGATTTTGCGAGAAGTGCTCATCGAAGAGCAGACCAGTCCCTTCCAGAGGCTGGATGTATGATGTGCGTGTCTGCGATGGCTGCTACGAAAAGGACATTCCTTCGCCTATTAGGAATGCCAATAACGACGATACTGACGTTCGTGTGAGGAAATATGGCGAGGTTTTTGTTAATTCCATTTCTGCCGTCGCTGCTGTGGCCATTGATATTCCAAGGGGTAACTAATTTGTTTTCTGTTTTTCTTCTTTTTTTTTAAATTACTTTAGGACCTGTAGGTACCACTTAAAATTGCTTCAATTATTATTTTTGAAAACTAGAGATTGTTTTAAATAATAAAAAAAATGTAATAAAATTTTGTTTTTAGATTTCATAAAGGATTCGGCCAGACCGTCTTATTGGGTTCCGGATGCGGAATGCCTCAATTGCTCAGCGTGTGATAATCCGTTCGGTACGCTCATCCCATTGCATCATTGTCGTGAATGCGGCAAAGGAGTTTGCGACGATTGTTCCGGCCACAAGAAGCCGGTCCCGCTGAGGGGCTGGGACAATCCCGTGCGTGTTTGCGACAATTGTCTCAAGAAGTAATTGTAACAAATTAAGGGCTTTGCATAAAGGCGCGAAAAGTTTAAGTGAGAATAAGTTAATAAGGAAGAATCAAAAAGGGTAAGCTGGCGATTGAGTTGAAGATAAAGTTTTTCTTTTTTCTTTTTGTATAACAAATTGTATTTTTACTGCGTGTACAAACAGTCACGTTTAGATTTTAAGAGTATTTTTTGTACTGAAAAATTGTTGCTTCTGTTTGTGATGATTAGGCGCATTTATAGGACAAGTGTATTGTGAATGGCATGGTATTTACTGTTTACACATTGAAACAAAGTTTTCTTACTTTTATACCGATCAATGATCATATTAGCCAAAAAAAAGAGTTTGAAGCGCAATGTTTAGATGCTATTTTTATGCAGAGCGAGCATGTTGTAAACAAGAAGCGCTCAATGTTTTTGCAATAATATTAAAGGGATTGTTGTATTTGTTTTTGATCAAAAATGAGAGCTTTGTCATTGAAATTCCAATTTAATTGATTGTTTTCTTTGGATTGGATGCTGTACTAGTCCTTAAGTTTTACAATTTAAAATGTTCTAACATTTTTTGCATCTTATTCATTGGGAATTTCAATTACTCTTTGTTCTAATCAAAATACGAAACAATCATGTAGAATATATTGTTCGTTAAGGCATCCCTAATCAAATGCTAAAAAAGCAAACTAGTGTTATGGAATGTGCGAACAGAAGGAAAACTATTGAATAGTGTGATATTTGTAATTCTAATGCATTTGATATTTAGCTTAGAAATGAATCATTTACAATGTAAAACATTAGCGACCTAGCCACTATTTTAAGAAACTACCAATAATAATCAATAACAATAAAAAAAAGGAATCGGAAAAACGGCAGAGTAGTGAAACTTTTTGGCGCCCTTTTTTAAATTTCCTGCGAATAAACCAATCTGACAGACTTGCGGCAGTAGCAGGACAAATGACGTACGACAAACAACACCACACATCTCTCGGCAGCAAGTGTTGTGCGCTCACTCATTCAATGTGTTGCTGCTGCTTGTGTGTAAACCATCATCATATGTTTGTTGGCAGAAAATGGTGTATACCTTGAGCTAGTAAAGCTGTAAATTCGCACATCGGTTCGCTCATTAATAAGGGTAAGTGATTAACTAACCATAATCGATTGATGGCGATTTAGAACGGTGCATTGTGCGTGCATGAAATTAACCCAAACTTGTCGCGTGTTATCGTCCGTTTCAGCAATTATCAATCGGGTAGTAGTGCTGCTGCTGCTGCACGTATTTCTCGCCGTTTGTTGGTTGGTGACGACAAATGGCCGAAAATTGACCTACATCGAACGGTACATCAATTCAAATCGATCTCGTTTGGACCGCAAGCCGTTGTCTTCTCTCGCGTATCGGTATACGTGTGTGGTGGTCGTTTTGTTGTTGATCGGTTGCTCCTGGTGATAGACCAGATTTGTTTCCTACCAGCCAGCCGAAAAGCAAACGTGTCGATGGGCCCGCATGTGTGCCCTCTTTCATTAATTAATATCGTGGCATCGGAAGTAACGGATTGCGGATCAACAATGCGTAAGAGCCTCCTCATTAATTACAGATCATTAGCCGTTTGTGAAATTATATAAGTTTAAGGTTATGTGCCCTGCATGGACGATACGATGATGATATTGAAAACATAATCAAAAGTACGCAATTTGTTTTGTAAACTATTTCAACTTGAGCTGCTAATCTATTCATTACATCAATTTGTTTATTGTTGCCGTTGCGACAGTAAGATTAGCAATGAAACAGTTGATCAGGCAGTAATTTTTAAACAAAACAAGCGCGTTTGAAATTTAATAAGCTTAATCATCCCTTGCGCTGATAGTGGACTTCTTTCGAGCGCTAATTAGTCGAAAAAGCAATTCATTAGTGGCAGTCATAGCAGCAGCAGCAACATAACGTCAGTATTTGGTAGCCATGGCAACGATGACGCTGTGAAATCAGAGAATGCGCGCACGCTGTTTGTATACGAAATTTGGACAGCAGCAGGCAGCAGCAGTGGCAGCAGTTGATGTTCCTGATGTTGCTGCTGGGTGCTAAGCAGGCCGTTCGAAGGATAATGCGTCGTCCTGCCGTCCGAATCCTGCGACGCCACTAAATACAAACAATCCGCGATCAAGTTCGAATGGCGTCGTCATGGAAACGCAATGTGTGTGTCGCCACATGTGCCAGTCGCGCGATAATTGTTGAAACATTTGCTGAAACTGCTGCGATGTGAGATTGGCAGGGAAACCTTTCGGAAGTTTAGCACTACTCTCAATTAATTTTCGTCAAGTTAAACAAACGAAAAGTGTCATCGACGCTGAATATTATTGGTATGTGTATTGTATAGTTGCCCAATTAAGTTGATTAACGGTAGGTTGGCGAAAAAGCCACGTAGATTGAACGCACACAATCGCAGATTATTTTGTTGTAATATAAGACAGGAACATAAATCGATTTAACCTTGCGCTTTGCTTGCATATTTACTCTCCTGTATTAAATGTTGTACATGTGTGTGTGTTTGTATCTTGTTGATTTGATAATGCAATCAAGTTGTTATCAGCCGCGCAGCGTTTATTTGCCACTGTTTTCGGTTGTGTGGTAACCATAATCGAATCTGGACGCTTTTTAGATCTGTTGACTGACTGACTGTTCGTATAGTAAAAGGACGGCGAATTCGGTGGCGTCGATTTCGCACTGGGCGCACGATTGATTTATTCTCTAAGATCGACTAGCAATTACCATGGCAACGGCGCTCATTTTAATCACAAAGCGTCGTGTCTGCCGCTGCGAACAAAAATGCCACTTTTCTGTGTTTGCGTGTGTGTGTGGTGTGGTACACACAACGACGACACACGTAATGCGCCTAAGAGTAGGTCACGGAAGTGTGCCTTCTGGCTTTGCGGTCCGTGCTTACCAATATTTTCAACTATCTATTCTTTTGTCGCTCTCGCCCGGTTTGTTATTGTTCAGTTATTTTTTGATATTTCTGCCTCGGTTTTTGCCGATGGCAAACTTAATAATAAAGGCAAAAATTCAATTTCGCTGCTGCTGCTGCTGTTGCTGCGGCCGCTGCTATTGGTGCTTCTTAGTTTAAAGTTAATTTTTTCGCGAAAAAACGCGACAAAATCAAACAAAGCGTGTTTTCATTTTATTCCTTTTGTACGCCGACTTGTATACTATGTGTGTTTTCAAGCGAAATGTTCATAAAAAAAGCTATTCTGAATTTAATGACTTGTATAAAGCGTGCATCCATTCGTCGCGACTCTAAGTGCGTTGTCATAGTTACCGCGAATGATTGCGACATGTGAGAGATTTGCGTCGTGATGCTGCTGCTGCTTACTGCCGCAGATATAAAACGATTTTTAGTATTTTTGCTAATTCTAGAATTTATTGCGCTGAATATTTATTGAAATTATTATTATTTTGTTTTTTGGGTACAGCGAAATCTGGAAAGATGTCTCCAGAACGAGCCGTTTCCCCTCGGGAGGATAATGTGACCACCCCAAAGATGTCGGTGCCCGGCAGTCCTGTGGCCGGTACGCCGGCCCGTGAGGCGCAATCGGCTTTTTCGTTTCTATTGGAAGTGGCTCAAAGTCAGAGCTTGCGAACGCCGGACGATGATCTTACCAGTCTCACCTGGTTGCAAAATAAGGATTTGCTTAAAGGTAATTAATTAGCACTTGTTTTTACTTTTTACTCTAAATGGACTGTTTTTATTTGGTTGCTTCATAGTTTTCTGCTTGTTTTTGTTTTGTTTGGTTCAGTTAGAAAACGTGTTATTCTTTAAATCTAATAAATCTTTTTTTTTTAATATTTTCTTAACTGAATAGATTTGTGTTCTATTAGATGTTAAAAACATTTTTGTCTCTTGGTAAATATACTGGGCGACAACGAATTGTGGCTTATCTCTTTAGTTTCTTTATTCACCAGCCAATTTTCATAACAAAATAAAACGCAGATATGGGATGACTATTTTCCCAAACTGTATATGGGAAAATTCTACAGTTTTAAAGGTTGAAATACGGTTAAATGGACCTAAGTGGACAGAATTTTACGCCGTTTCTCTATTCAAAATTGGTATATGTCCACTGATTTCCGAATTATCCCTAAAAAACTGAAAATTGATTTCTTTGTTAATTTTCCAGTTTGACCGGAAACAACCCTAACTTTGGATTTTTTAATGTGGCAACCCTTATTTATTTTTACTTTTTTTGATTTCTTAAGTCACTTTTTTATTTATATGCAAGTATCCATTTATTTTTATTTTTTAAAAGCATATAGTTTTTAATGATAATGTATTTAATTATTCTGTAGAAGTTATGATGATTTATATCGGTTTGATTCACTTATTTTGAAAATGTAAATCACTGTAAATTTCCTAAGCTCTTTGTTCAAAAAGATATGACATTGACTTCTAATAAATGTTATTTTCTAACAATATTTTTTTGTTAAAATCAGAAATAACAGTTATTAATTGCATAAATCTGTTTCAACTAATGATAAACTAATTGAGTGATTAATACGAAATTAATTATTTCAACAGATTATTTTTTGTAGTCTTAACCATTAGGTAATTTTTTATAACAGTAAAAATTTTATTCTTTCTTGAAAAAAAAACATAATTCTTACTTTAGTATTTCCTAAGGACATAAATTGTAATTGCAATCATATTTTGCAGGAATAAATTTTGTGAGCCCTTCTCCGTCGAGTAATGGTCAGTTGGGAGCCAACCACAAAATCGGTGTAGCCCAAAATAATAATAATAACAACAACAACAACAACGCTGATATATTGCAAGATCAATCGCCCACCAGTGACTACGTGGACGACTCGTCGATATCAGCAGCGGAATCCTCTAGCAGCTCATTGAATTCCCCGATTCCCCAAACGTCCCCAGTGCAGCAACCGCAACACCAACGGTCGTACCCAGTGAAAAGTCAGCCGCGTTACCGACATCCCCATACCATACCTTACGATCCGATGGTGCACGTTCAGAACAAACCGCCGTATTCGTTCTCTTGCCTAATCTTCATGGCGATCGAAGACTCGCAAAGCAAGGCCCTACCAGTGAAAGATATCTACGCTTGGATCTTGAATCATTTTCCTTATTTTAAAAATGCACCCACAGGATGGAAGAACAGTGTCCGACACAATTTGTCACTTAATAAGTGCTTTCAAAAAGTTGAAAAAGCTCCTGTAAGTTTTTGTTTTGTTATTTTTTTTTTAATGCTTCTTTGTTCTTTATAAAAACGATTATTTGTTGATTTTGCAGAATTTAGGAAAGGGCTCTTTGTGGAAAGTGGATCAGCAGTATCGGCCGAATTTGCTTCAAGCATTGACGCGCTCGCCGTTCCATCCGTGCTCCACGTTGGATTCGTCCAGTTATTACCTCAAGACTTGCTTGAAGTCGAACAACAACAACAACAATAATGTGTCGCGCTTGCCGAATCCCGACCTCTTTCCGTTCCTCAGCAGCGAAATGAGCAAGCTGGTCAAGACGGAATTATCGGATTCGGAGTCTTTGGACGCTGTCGATGCGGCTGCTGTGATGCTTAGCCTAAGGGATGGCGCCAGGCAACCCGGTAGGAAAAACATGATCATTACTAACAGTCCCAGCGAGGATCACACGTACAGTGCCGCTGATAATCAAAACGGATCCAACGACGAAGCCTTCGAAAGCGACGACGACAGGTTAGCCCATTGATTTCTAATCTTATTCAATTCGTAGTGATCAAGTGTGGTCCATTGTGTGAAATAAAATCTAAATTTATAGGATTTCTTCGGCGTTGTGCGTGAAACTTGACTTTGAAGACGAGGAGGAGCGCAAAATAAAGGAGGGCGCAGAGACGCTTTTGAATCTGGCCGGAATTAATACCGGCGGCGGCCGGAAACGGCTCTCACCCCCTTTGATCGGCGCCGATTTCAAAAGGACCAAGTCTACGGTTTCCGATGAGGCGGCCACCACCCCCAACAACCATAGCCGGTCGGTGAAATTCAAGCCGCGTCTCATTCGAAACAGGCGGCGCCAGAGTGAGGCGGCTCTTAGTAAAAAGGCATTCGAGGCGATAGCTGGCGCCGAAACAAGGTAATGATAATTCTAATTATTATTGATAATTAATTTAATTGCATCTGCATCTTGTATATGAAGTTAGGTATTTTTATGGGCGCGAAATTCTACCTACGTACTGTTAAAATATTATTACAATATTGATTTATGAAACGGTTACATAGTTTTTACTCTATATGTAGATTATTATTATTCTTGCATATATATTTTATGGCGTGTTTTATGGCGGCGTAAGGCTAAAGCATTTTAAGCGACATGAGCTCAAATGAAGTATTTTTTTTGATTTTCCATTGTAAAACAAACAGTCAGTGCAGGGCTAAATACTACTTAAGCAAATAACTACTGCTTTTTTTCAACTAAAAATGAATTCTATTATAAGTTACCATAATTTATTTAAGTTATATTTTTTGCTCTGATTTTTTGTTTGTTGATTATTATAATTTTATTATTTTGATTGTGCAAATTATTTGCAGTTTGTTACAAAGAGCTATTTTTAGTTCAATTTAATATAATTATGTTACTCAGTTTTTTCGGTTTGTTTCATGGAACGCCGCCAAAAGTATTTTCTATTGATTTGCTTTCTGTTCATTTTCCATTGAAGTTAGAAAAATTGTAAATGTTTGAAACATTGGTGCTCGTGCTGTTCTTCAAAAAAAGAATGGACGGTATAAGACGAAGAAGAGAGCAATATAGTAGTTATCGTAATAATTAGAAAGTATTTTTAATGAAGAAGAAAAAAAGGGAAACGCTTAAATGAAACAGTGCACATTTAAAATATTAAAATAAAGGAAAGAAAAGTCACTCTCACACAACACATATGATATTCACCTGAATTATTTATAAATGCACTACGAAGTGTATAGATTGTAACAAATATTTTAAATAAATGTTGTCTCGGTTGTTACAAAAATGGGACGATAAATAATAAAAATAGGAACGATAAAACATTGTCTAGGTAGTGAAAACAATTTAGCTGAATTTTCAAAGAGTTAGTGTAAACATTTTATTATAAAAATAATATTGTAAAAATTAGTAATCAAACAATTCTATTTTTTCTATCGCTCGTGATATTTGCTCTTCCTATATTAATAAATTATTCTAGTAATAATGATATATTGAAAAATTAGCGATGTATATAAAAGATGTATAACTTCTATTGTGAAAGAAAAAATTAACTGAAGAGCTAAAAGCACTTAGAATTTCATTGGTTTCATTTCACTGCTGCATCTATAAACTAAGAATTGTATGTAAAGAAAAAGCCAATGAACAATCATTTTATTGTTTTAAAGAGTGTCTTCCTGGCTGTTGTGCACAATTTTCTGAAATTTAATGGAAAAGCCAGTGTTTCTTGGATTCTAAATCACTGTAAGCAATACCGTCATGCCTCTCTATTTATTATTATCATTATTATTAATATATTGATCTAATGGAAATCCCTATTGCCTATCGTTTATCTGTTCGATTGAATTGTGGTGGGTTGCTAGGAAAAAAGTCTATTATTAATTAATATTATTATAAATAAATGTGCCAAAAAGTTTATCTTATCAATTATCGCAAAGTGTGAAGGGCCTTTTCTGTCTACTACTACTACTACTACTTTTAAGAGACTTCGCTGTCTTCCATATTCGATTTGTCCTCTGATTCCTTTTCTGTTAACGCCTCAAAAAGTGCATCGTTAATTTAAGAGATTTTGTTCTGTGAATGAAAATACTGTTTTACTTATTTTTAACTGAATGTTATGCATCTTCAAAAATTACTTCATTACTGTTAAACATCAACTATTAAATGTATATCAAAATATATCAAATATTAGCAATAAATAAAGTCACTTTCAAAATATGTGCATCGAAATTACACTGATTTTTTTTTTTTTCTAATTAAAATGTTTTTATAATTTATTGTTTCTTTGAGTGAGTACCATTAATACGTCATCAGAGTTAAGTTTTGAAATGTTTTTTTTTACAACATTTTTCTCCTTTTTTGTTGTGTTTCAGGTGTTTTTTTTTTCAGATTTTTTTAGGTGTAATTTATATAATAATTGTTTTCAGGTTCTTTTCACAGATTTCTTTAGGTCTTTTACTATGAATCCATTGCGGATTACATCCAAATCCATCTTAAGCCAGCTCTTATTAGAGCTATTAAACACTTTGAGCAAAATTTAAAAGTTTCGCAATTTGAGAATTGTTTGTTTTTATTATTCAAAATTTTCGTATCCAAATCTCTACTTGTTAAACACTTTTATTAAAAAATGAGTGATATGCACTTTTTTAAGAAATTGATATAATTATGTACTAGCTCTAAAAATAGCCAGTTTCCAGGCGGAGAAAAGCGTTTTACTATGGATTTTCCTTCTGAAATGGTAATAAAAGTGATGGGAATGTTTGTATTCGGGGAATTTGTAATCACAGGAAGTAATTTCAAGGCCGTCGAAGGAGGTTTTCCTGTAAAATTATCCTTGATTAGTGATCTACATTAAATAGTGTGAATTTGTTATTACATGTTTAAAGATTTTAATTAATAGATAATAATGATTTGAATTGATAAACATTTTCAAAATAAAATCATACCGTTATTTTGACAAGAATTGTCTTTATTACTATATTATAATTTTGTCAATTGATATTTCTATCCAACTCTGAAAAGCAGAGGATGTGACTCGGAAAATTCAAGTAGCAATAATAAATAATTAGTCCTTAAAACAAAGCGTAATACAAAAACTATGTAAATTATAGACAAAAACTTGACAATAAACCTAATAAATTGCATAATCTTACTTTAAGCATCATTTATTTTTATTTTGCTAATTAACTTCTAACTTCTACAGTTTTAAAGATAGAGTTTCGATCAAATGGGCGAAATGAGCAGCATTTTACGTCTAAGTTATATCCGTTTTCAAAAATCGGATATGTTTCCTGGTTCCCAAATTATCCAGAAAAAAAAAATCATTGATTTTTTAAATTAATTTATTCCAAGAAAACTATTTGTCATAGAAAAAAGCATTAATTGTTCCTAATAGATATATTTAAGTACATCTAAATAATTTAATTGTTATAAAAATTGGAAAAAAGTTTTAGGGAAAATAGGCTATGGATTTTTTCAATAAATAGTTTCAAATAAAACATTAAAATAAATAAAGAAAAAAATTCTTAAGAACGATTTTTTTTTAAATAAAATAATTATAAAATTGTTTTATTTCTTCAATGTAATTCCTTAGCAAAACACAGCATCCATTTGATCGCAAGGTATGCTTTGAGACGTCGTTTTGAATGGAGAAGTCCCAATAGAAATGTTTCCAAATTTAAATATACAAAGTGTTCGTTGAAATTAGAAAGAAATAAACTAATTAAAAAGCCCATAACCAACTAGTTTTCCTTAAAAAAATTAGTTTATTTTATATCTCAAACCCCAAGCAAGCCAAGAACATTTGATAAAATTATTTGGATTGTATTCCATTAGGAACATTGTTTTATATATGACAAATCGATTTCTTGAAATAACTTATCGATAATTTTCAGTGTTTTTGGGATAATTCCTGAACCAAGAAAGATACCTGATTTTTGTAAACGGATATTAGTAGGGAATAAAATTCTGCCTATCTATTTTTGACCATTAAACCGAATCTCTATCATTAAAAATGTATAGAAGTCTCCTACAAACGGGTTAAGAAAATGGCCACCCTGCATATAAATTTATTTAAAAAAGAATTGTTTAACTTGATGATCAATAAATTATTTAGATATGATGCGAAAACCACGAAAGAAACTTTAAGAGATCATTTCCTTCAAAGTCTTAGTTACAAGACATATAACGTTATTTATTTTCTGTAATTCGTTTTTATTTTTGTTTGTTTGAAATTAATTATTCAATAGTTAACAATTAAGTCAACAAAAACAATATATGCGAATAACTTTTCTACACCGCTAATGATAATATAATTACATTCAAGACAAAGCTATGTTACTACTTTTCAAGGGAATCAAAGCAAGTGCATTTATTATAAAAAATTATCACGTATTAGCAACGATCTCTAAACCACTATAAATTGTAAGAGTCAATTGAAGCTAATTTAGTAGCTTGGAGTTCGTACAACAGTCAAGTGTTATCAAAATGTGGACGCTAACGTTAATTATTTTAGCGATATCAGCTTTGGTTTGGTATTTAAAAAATTGCAATCAATATTTCGAAAAGAAAAATATTCCTTATGTACAACCAAAATTATTTTTTGGTAATTCATTAAAGATGATCTTGGGCACTGAGAATTTTATGGAAACCGTTTATAAAATTGCTGTGTAAGTTTTTCCTTTGTAATAGTTTTTCAAAAGGATTTCTAATTATAAAATGTCCGAAAATGATTTCAGAAAGTATAAAAATTACAAGTATTGTGGCTTTTTTAAGTTCATGACTCCTGTTTTGATTATAAACGACGTCGATTTGATTGGACAAATGCTGGTGAAGGACTTTCAACACTTTTCAGACAATGATGTACATGCTGATGAAAAAGTCGACTTTATTATGTCGAAAAATCTGTTTGCAATGAAAGGACAAAAGTGGAGAACAATGAAATCACTTTTAACACCTATGTTTACCACGTCAAAAGTTTATTTTTTTTAAATTTTCTATAATGCTTTTACCCTAATTTAAATAACCTTAGCTAAAATCAGTTTATCCTTTGATGGAGGAAGTGGGCGACAGATTTGTGGAATTTATGACTAAAGAAATAAAAGCAGGACGCGCAGATTGCATGGAAGGAAAACCTCTTTGCGTAAAATTCACCACTGAAAATGTTGCTTCCTCTGTTTTCGGTCTTCAGAGCAATGCCTTTGTTTCATCTGAAGAAGAAGAGTCGGAGTTTGTAAAAGTGGCTCGCGATTTTGGTGATCCTACCTATTGGAATTTATTCAAAATTATAATGGTTTTCATGATGCCAAGTTTAAACAAAGTTTTGAAAATAAAGTATTTAAAAACAAACGAAATATTTATACGGAATTTTTGAATACAGAATATTTTTGTCAGGTTCTTCAGCCAAAAATCAGAAGAATACTTGACTGGAGTTATAGCCGAAACTTTAAAATACCGCAAGGACAATAACATTGTCCGAAATGACTTCTTGGATATGATGAATGCATTAAAAGAAAAATCCACAGAGTATAAAATAGATGACAAAGATGTTATAGCGCAAGCTGCTGGATTTTTTGTCGATGGTGTTGAAACATCAGCTTCCGTACTTTCTTATGTCTTGTACGAATTAGCAGCTAATCCTGAATTGCAAGAAAAAGCCCGCCAAGAAATTGCGGACGTTAAAAAACGTAATGGCGGACGGATTCCTTACGAACAGTTTATCGAATTGGAATATTTAGAGTGCGTTATTAATGGTATACATTTTTTCTTTTGTAAAATTACCATTAAAACGAAATTTGTCGTATTTTTGTTTTTTTACAGAGACTTTAAGAAGGAATGCCCCAGGAATGGCTCTTTTTAAAAAATGCACCAAAGACTATGAACTACCACCGCTGACTTCAGGCGGTGAACCCTATTTTATGAAAGAGGGAGACACCATTTTAGTATCGGTGGAAGCTTTGCATTCTAATGCGGAATATTTCCCAGAACCGGAAAAATTCAAACCGGAACGTTTTACTAACGAAAACAAAAACAATTTGATAAAACATACTTATCTACCTTTCGGCGAGGGTCCTAGAACCTGTTTAGGTAATCTTTCAGTAGATTATTTTTTGATTAAAGTACAAACATTTTTATTTTGCAGGAATGCGATTTGCTGTTAATCAAATTAAAGTAGCAATTATTGCTGTCCTAAGTGAATTCAAAATAGAAAATCATGAGAAAACTGAAAATCCATTAGGAGTGAGTCCTACTTCTCTAATACGCGCTCCCAAAAACGGATTCTGGTTCCGTTTTAAACCGTTGAAACTTTAAATGATTTCATTTCGCCTACTGTTCTAAATCTAAATAGGTTTTAGTTTATACGAAAATAATTGCATAATTAAAGTAACCTTGGAACTGTAAATACATGCTATTCGGTACGAATTACTTACAAAATTTCCATAGGACTCAAACTCCTATTAATTACTGTCTAATACTAAATTGTCACTTATCTATATTTCAAGGTAGTATTTTTATTTCGTATATCATTTCAATTGATACCACTGAGGGGTCCCGAGATAGGATGCCAATTTAAGTGATGACTCTCATTTTGTTGATTTAGTCCATCAACGTTTGTATAACAATAACAATCTACTCATAACATCATGTTGTTTGTTACGTTAATTTTATTGTTGCTCGCAACATTGGTTTGGTATCTTAAAAGTTGTAATAATTATTTCAAGAAAAGAAATATCCCCCATGTTGAACCGACTATGTTCTTCGGGAACGCCTTCCAAATGATATTGGGAAAGGAAAATATATTCGAAACTATTTATAAAATTTCAAAGTAAGTAAACTTTTTGTATTGTACATAACAGAAATAAAACAATAAAATAAAAAAAAATTGTAGAAAATTTATTCATTTGAAATACGTAGGATTTTATAAATTTATGACTCCGGCTTTGATTATAAACGATGTTGACCTAATTGGACAAATGCTCGTAAAAGACTTTCAGCATTTTGCCGACAATGATATTGTAGCTAATGAAGAAGACTTTATTGGAGCGAAAAATTTGTTTGTACTGAAAGGACAAGAATGGAGATACAAAAAATCCTTGCTGACTCCGATGTTTACCACTCTAAAGGTATTTAATTTAGAATTTATTGCAAATGTGAAATCTATAATTTACAACGCAATTCTTAGCTGAAATCGGTTTATCCTTTGATGGAGGAAGTTGGTGGAAGATACGTTGAATTTATTCGCAAAGAAATAAAAGCAGGACGTGCTGATTGTATAGAAGGCAAGCCTCTCTGCATTAAATTCACAACTGAAAATGTTGCATCTTCCGTGTTCGGCCTTCAGAGCCAGGCATTTGTTTCATGTGAAGAGGAAGAGTCAGAATTTGTAAAAGTGGCTCGAGATTTCGGTGATCCTACCTATTGGAACTTAATAAAAACTATGTTGATTTTCATGGTGCCCAGTTTGAACCAAATTTTAAAAGTAAAGTACTGTGACTGTCCAATCAAAAAACTTATTTCAAATATTTATTCGATATTATTTATTTTAAAGCATATTCAGCAAATCTGCTGAAGAATATTTAGTGGGTTCTATATCTCAAGCTCTGAAATATCGCAAAGAAAATAATATCGTCAGGAACGATTTCTTGGATATGATAAGTTCCCTAAAGGAAAAATCTACTGATTATGTATTTGATGATAAAGATGTTGTTGCGCAAGCTGCCGGATTTTTCCTCGATGGGGTGGAAACATCTGCTTCAGTGTTAAGTTATGTAATTTATGAGTTGGGCGTTCATCCAGATATTCAAGAGAAGCTTCGTCGAGAAATCTTTGATGTAAAAGATGAAAATAAAGGACAAATTCCGTACGATCAATTTGTAAAAATGGAATATTTGGAATGTGTTATCAATGGTAAGAAAATATGATCTTATTTTTTCTTTTCAAATTTAACAAATTTTTAATCTCAATTTTCAAGAAACCCTAAGGAAAAATACACCTTTAATGGCCTTGTTTAAAACTTGTACCAAAGACTACAAATTACCACCAGCTCAAGAAAGTGGGCAAGAATACCAACTTAGAAAAGGGGATGTTGTTTTTATTCCTGCGGAAACCATACATCAGAATCCTGAGTTTTATCCAGAGCCAGAAAAATTTAATCCCGATCGATTTTCCAACGAAAATAAGAACAATTTGGTCAAACATACTTTCCTTCCATTTGGAGAAGGACCAAGAGCTTGTTTGGGTAATTGAAGTAATTATTTTTGCTTTTTATAGTTTTAAAATTTGGTTTTTATTCTAGGAATGAGATTTGGAATGACCCAAATTAAAGTAGCTGTTATTGCTCTTCTAAGCAATTTTCAGATTGAAGTAAACGAAAAAACAGAAAATCCCTTGGGTATTAGTGCTGGTACTATAGTGCGCTCCCCCAAAAATGGATTTTGGTTCCGTTTTAAGGAGTTGTAATGATTTTATTATTTATGTAATAAATTCATATTTTATAATAATATTGTGCAATGTTACATAAATGCATTTAATAAAATGATTAATTGTTCTGTAATTTTGTAATTTTTACGGGGTGATTGATAGATCCTTTCCGTTAAAATATTTTTAACTGCAAATTAAGTTTAAAATTATGGGTGCGTTATACCGTGACTAAGATCATAGATAAATTTAACTGAAGCTTAGGGAAATTTATTATATTTATTTAATTTAATAAGTTTATATTATCAACATTTCTATTTTATAAATCCAAGTTTGAATTCAAATATCATTCTAGCAATATTTAAATGCAATTTTATTTTAGCATGATACGAGTGCATATCCTAAAAATAAATTCAAGGTTAATTGCATAAACAATATTTATTGCTATGAATTTTTCATTATTTGTTTCAATAGCTATATAGGAAAGATATTACATTTTTGAATGTTTTTTTTTTATAAGTAAAAGTCGAGTTTTAGCTTTCAGCATAACTTTTATGCAAAATTTAAGATCTAAAGTAAATCTTAGTTTTTGCCGGCAACAATAAATATTGCTTTACTATGTTGTAAATTTATGACAAAATGGTTTTAATTTATGCATTTATTATTAGCGATTACTTTGCACTCTGTATGATGTAATAAATGCATAGATAATTTCAGTTAGTTAATTTAATAGTAACTGCAGTGAGGTTTCACTTCTCGTAACAAGTGCAAGCAAAAAGTTGTAAAATGTTGCTTGCAACCATTGTAATTTTAACATTTTCGGCTTTGATTTATTATTTTAAAAGTATCAACAACTACTTTAAAAACAAAGGTGTTTGCTACGAAGAACCATACATATTTCTTGGAAATGCGGGAAAATTGATTTTCGGAAAGGAAAATTTATTTGAAACTGTATCAAAAGTGAGCACGTACGTCTTAATATTTTGTATTTCTTTGGGGGAATATTATATTTATAAATAATAATTATTATTAGGAAATTTAAAGACCAGAAATATGTAGGTTTTTACAAATTTCTGACTCCGGTTTTGGTAATAAATGATGCAGAATTGGTGGGACAAATGCTTGTGAAGGATTTCCAACATTTTTCCGACAATGATCTCCAGTCTGACGAAAATATTGATTTCATAGCAGCGAAAAATTTGTTGTTTCTTAAAGGTCACAAGTGGAGAACAATGAAGTCGTTGTTGACTCCTATGTTTACTACACTTAAGGTAACTTACTTCTGAATAATATTAACCATTACCAAAATGGCCAAAATTCCAACTCACCTTTCTGCTTCGGCGGCAAATCCATTCTTTTAGTTAAAATCTGTGTATCCTATGATGGAAGATGTAGGAGAAAGATTTGTTGAATTTATTTGCAATCAAATAGAAGCTGGGAGCGCTGAGTGCATTGATGGGAAATCTTTATGTTTAAAATTTACCACTGAAAATGTCGCATCCACTGTTTTCGGGCTTCAGGGCAATACATTCGCTTCTTCTGCAAAAGAATCGGAATTTGTAAAGGTTGCTCGCGATTTTGGAGATCCAACGCTTTGGAATTCTTTGAAAGTATTGCTGGTTTTTATGATGCCCATTCTTAATAATGTCTTGAGAGTAAAGTAAATGCTTTTTAGTAGTAATGTAATAATTATTGCAAACATTATTAATCATTTATTAGAATGTTCAGTAAGGAAGCCGAAGATTATTTGACTGGAGTTATAAAGGAAACTTTGAAGTACCGCAAAGAAAATAACATCATTCGTCATGACTTCTTGGATATGATAAGTTCTTTAAAGGAAAAATCCACAGAATTCAAATTCGAAGACAGAGACGTTGTAGCCCAAGCTGCTGGATTTTTCATTGACGGTGTTGAAACAACGGCTTCTGTATTAAGTTACGTTTTATACGAACTGGCAGCAAATCCTGATGTTCAAGAGAAGTTACGTCAAGAAATAACAGACATCAAAGAGTATAATAAAGGACGCGTTCCTTATCAACGATTTATTGAACTCGATCACATGGATTGCGTTATTAATGGTGCAAAAATCAATTATTTTTTATCTAAAATTTTAATTTTAATTTATCTTATTTTTTGATTTTAGAAACACTAAGAAAAAATCCTCCAGTTTTGACTTTGGCAAAAGTTTGTACTAAGAGCTATAAGTTACCACCAGCTAAAGAAGGTGGCCAGGAATACCCTGTTAAAGTTGGAGATTCAATTTTTATACCTGTTGAAGCCATACATAAAAATCCAGATTATTATCCAGAGCCCGAGAAATTTATTCCTGACAGGTTCTTTAATGAAAATAAAACCAATTTAACTAAACATGCTTTTATCCCATTTGGCGAAGGACCCAGAGCTTGTTTAGGTCAATATATTATCAATATTTTAAATAATGTATTAAATATTTATAATTTTCAGGTATGCGATTTGGAATGACACAAATAAAAGTTGCAGTTATTGCTCTTTTAAGTCATTTTAAAGTGGAAATTAATGAGAAAACCGAAAATCCGTTGGGGGTGTCTGCTGCCACTTTAGTTCGACATCCGATAAATGGATTTTGGTTCAGATTTAAAAAACTGTAAAAGTCACTTTTAATTAATCTCCATAATATATAACATTTTTAAAGTAACTGTTACTCACTATAATAATAATGATTCTTATAATATGACTTATTTTATCTTTCATATTGTTGGTGGCTCTTGCCAACGAAAAACTATTTAATTTTAATTATAGTTTTTTTTACTTGTTTTTTTTTTTAACTAGAAGCATTAAAAATTAAAATCTTTATATGGATAATTTAGTTATTATTTAGTTCAAAGAGGTGAAGAAGAATTTAAGAAAAATAAATTACGACTGGTAAAACAGATTTTTAAATGTAATTTTTATTGAAAGATTATTAAGACCATTATTATTATTAAGACTGCTATTCAAACAACGAATATTCATTCTCTATTCATATAAGTAAAGTTTAAAAAATAAATTGACTCAATTGATTTGTTAAACCAGAAAATTTGCCTAAAAATAAAAGCAGTTTATTTACTTAAAATTTAGCCAAAAAATAATTAAATTGGTTTATTTCAATAATAAATTTTATGGAAGATCGTTATCCCTTAGTTTGTATACCGAATATTCCATTAGTGGAGCAAAGTAAGATTGCGGCTTAACTAATCAAGAGCAAATAAATATTTTTTTTTGAATCACTCTGTAGGGAATTAAATAATTGTGTAAACTTCAAACTCGTTTATCATAATAAAAATTGTCGGTGTGAATATTTTTTTGTACACTTTTCAATGAATTCAGTAAATATTTTAATAGTCAGGGATTATTTTTCTCAAGTTTTGAATTAATTTTTTTTTATATTTTTTATAGCAATTCATTAATTAATTTGTTAGTTGGGTTAATTTTTATTATTTTTTATTAGTTTCGCATTGATTTTTTATTTTTTTCAATGAATTTTACTAATTAATTTATTAGTTAGGGTTAATTTTTATTATTTTTTTTTTTTCAGTTTTGAATTGATTTTTTTATTAACTATTGAACACTTTTATATATTTCTCATTACATTTCAGTTAATTCTTTAATAATTAATTAGGGATTATTTTTATTATTTTTCTAAAGATTTGAATACTTTTTTTAAAGATTTTAGAAATTAATTTATTAGTTTGGCGTGATTTTAATTATTTTTAATAAGTTATGAATGGTTTTTTATAATTCAAACAAATTGCAATCGATAGTCAGAATAGAAAGCGATAAAGCTGACTTTATTCAAGGTAAGGTTTATTAATGAATGCCTAATTGCTCTTAAAAGCAAAACTGTAAAAAAAAAACTTCTGAATAATTAACTTCAATATAAATTTTCAGATTTTATACTTGGCTTTTTAGTTTTTAAATTTGGTATACTTATTTCAATAAAAGAAATATGATAATATACTACGTAAATATTACTTTTAATTAGCTTTTGAATGGCACTAAAATTAATAAAATATCTTAATTGGTTCAAAAGTTATAAAATAATTTTTGAGAGTTCGATTTTATGGTCACCATTGGAGTGAGCGAAGGGATCGCGAACTGAGCGGCCATTTAAATAACATGCGAAAAAGTTAGTAACAAATTCCATTTAAATACGAATTACATTGAATTATGCGCCCAAACTGCAATTTAATTTGCATTTTGCGGTACTGCATCAGTAATAGTTACTTTTTTTTAAATTAAGATTAAAAAACGCATTTATTTGTATTGCAGTACTGCAGTGCTGAGTGCATCGACCCACGTGAATCATCCCTTATAGCTCAGCAGTATAGAGCTATGCGCTCAGTGCGCTCAGTACGCTGCCGCCCGCCGCCTTGTGCGGATGTGCGTCGCTCGCTCAGCCGTCCCGCGACGGAAT
>JASKGO010003129.1:0-33104 GCA_030556065.1 Holobus sp. GC000080 | reverse complement strand
GTAAATATAGAAATATATTCGCGGAAAATTCCGTTGCGGGACGGCTGAGCGAGCGGGACGCGTCCGTACGCAGCGGCGGCCGGTGGCTGACTGAGCGCACTGAGCGCATCGCTCCCCACTGCTGCGCTGCAAGGGATGATTCATAAGGGACGACGCGCCAATGCAATACTGCAACATAAAAATTAATTCTATTTTAATTTAATTTAATTATTTATATAATTAATTATTAATTTATTATTGTCATTATTATTACCGGCTAGCGACCCTATAGGTCTTTCATGAAATAAATTACTAATTGCGGAAACCAAAAAGAAAAAAATAATAATAAAGATGGTACAAATTAATTAATAATTAGCTTATCATTATATCCCAATAAGGCATTACTTAGTGTCTAGTAATGAGCTACTTAATTTGGTAATGGTTGATGACAAAATCAAATTTATTTCAGTAAATTCAAGGATCAGGACGAAGGATAATAAGGAATTTACCGCTCCTTCTTAATTCATACACATTACTTTATTCATTATTTGATTTGATTAAAGTAAAAAATAAGCTTGTTTGTTACTTTGGATTTTATAAACAAATTAGAAAAGTACTTTTGATAATTGAAAGTCCGATGAAATAAACTAAGAAAATAATTAATTACGCTTGAACGAATTAAGATAATTAAACAATGTTAGTGTCATTTTAAAGACAATTTAATCTTCTATTTAAATAGTTAGAACTATTTCAATTTTAGCTTTATATAATAATAAATAAACAAATTTTAAAAATAAAACATCCTGTAAAAAAGTTAATAACAGCAATAATTAAAAACTAATTTACAATCTTCAAGGCAATTCAATTCTCTACAATTCGAATTACAGTTTATGAAAATTAGTCATTTACTTTTGTAGGAAAAAATCAATAATTGCATTTTTTTAAGGAAATTTTAACCGATTCTACTATAACATATGGAAAATAAATTAAAAAATTACCGATACTAATCAAAAAGGTACTTTTCTTTAGATTTTATACGAAAACAGGAAGAAAAATGCTATAAAATAGCCGGAAAAAGCTAAAAGTTCAATTCTGCAATAAAAATTATCTGTAGGGAACGCGAACTCAGCCGCCATTTAAACTACGTGTAAAAAAGATCGATTATTTGAAGTTTCAAGCAGTAATTCAAGAAAATAATTATTGTTTATGTTGTACTTTGGTAAATTACATATAATATTGCAATTATAGTGCATAAAACTAGTTAAAACGGCATTAAAAAAATATTGTTAGTATTTTTTTCGCGTGTATTTTAAATGGCCGCTCAGTTCGCGTTCCCTCCACTCACTCCAATGCCGACCCTCAAATCGAACTTTCAGAAATTATTTAATAACTTTTGAACCACTCCAGATATTTAAACAATTTAAATGCCTTTTTAAAGCTAATTTAACCCGCTTTTGATATTAATAACCGTTGCTATTTTTTTACTTTATATAATAATAAATAGGCAAATTTTAAAAATAAAACCCCCTGTAAAAAAATAAATAACTGCAATATTTAAAAACTGTTCTACAGTCTTCTAGGAAATTCAATTCTCTACAAATTAATAAAAAGTTTATGAAAATTAGTCTTTCACTTTTGTAGGAAAAAATCAATAATTGCATTTTTCAAAATGAGTCTTTCAGACTTTCAGATTTTCATCGGTAATTTTCCGAGTTATTGCGGTCAATGTACCTAAGGGACGGGTTGTTTGGGAAAACTATAAGGACTTTAATAATGATTCTTTCACAAAAATGTTTCAAAACATTAGTTACTTTAAAAAAAGTCATCATTAAGATTGGGCAATTATTTAATTTTAAAAATTAAAAAAAAAAATTAAAAAAAAAATGGTTTCTTGGGTTCAGATAACATTTTTATTGGGAGGCAAAGTGAATACTACGTATATTTTAAATCAAAATTCAATATTTGAAATTCGAAACCACTCAGCTATAAGTAAAAAAAAAATGAAATAATCCTTTGAAGTTGCGACAAAACAATATTTTTATTTTATTGCTTCTCAATTATAAGTATAACATTAAGGAATAAAAGCTACAAGCTACAATAATGGAGAAGTGTACTTATCTTTTCTTATTATAGTTGATATTTGGTTTGCGTAGAACATTTTCCAAAACGTAGAAACAACTGCAACCAAAAAGAAACTCCAACGAGAAAGGAAATTCCGAAATAAGTATAATACATAATAAAGTAATATTCCTAATTAAAAGTTTAACAACATTAATTACAATAAAAGTGTGTATATAATTCATTCTGCTATCAACCCTTCAAATAATATATACATGGTGATTTCTTATCTGATAGTTTTATGCTTTTTTTGAACTATTTTCGTCATTATCTCTAAATTAGATATAATATTTTATATTACTTTGTCTTACTGTAATACTATTTTATAATTTGTATAGCAGGAAATATATATTTATACTATTTTATATAATATATATATTTAATCAAGTTCAAAACCTTTCACAATTATTATTAACGACAGAAGATCATTTCTCTCTTTGTTTCTCTTTTTCTTTGTTTTAATAAAAAAATAATTACGAGACTAATTAATGGACCAAGCTAGGGTTTGGCGAGCCCAGACTGTCAATTTCGCGTTGGGCTCTCGATATTTTGCTCTTATCTTTGGGCGTCTCCTGTTCCCCCGTTTCCATTGCAAACATCTTCATTTTTTCCTTAAAGGACAGCTTCTCCGGAACGGGCGTTTGGATCTTCTGCTGAGCCTGCTCCTCTAATCTCTTTGTGCGCGGATCTCTGTACACTTCCTGGGCCCCTATTACTCCGGGTGTAGCCATCGAAACACCTGGAGAATTTTCCGAGTGATGCGTCGGAGAAGCCAAAATTGTTTCAGCTTGTTTGATGAAAACCTACGTAAAAAAACATGAAATAATTATTTCGTTTTACAGTTATTTTCAAGTTGTTAACTTACATTTGGATCCTCGTTTCTTTCAGTTAAATGCAAAGTTTCCGGTACCGATGGAGAAGCATTCGATGGATCATTAAAGGAAACCTTTTTAGGGCCCTCTTTATTTCTCATGGACATGATGGCATAACTAACACCACGTTCCGGCGGCGGTGGCACATTAGACTCAGCATTCTCTTTAGAATTCGACAGATTTCCTTTCAGGATTGAAGGAATTTCCTTTGTTGTTTGCGAACTTACTGTCGGTGACCCCTAAAACAAATAAACAAATAAAAAAAACATTACAAAACCAATTTTAAATAAATAAATAATTTTTACCTTTTCAGTATCATCGTCTTCATTTTCAGCCGCTGCTTCTTGAGCTCTTCTTTGGAACTCCTTTTCGAATTGCAAATACCTCAACTGTTCTTCTTGCGTAGAAGTTCGTTGCGCTATAGAGCTCAAATCCTTAATTTGCTGATCCTGCCACTGCCTGCTCAGCTCTCTTCTGAACTGCTCCTGGCGCTCCTGTTCCTCCCTAGCCCACGGGTCCCTTGGCGTTTGCTTAGAAGAACTCGTTGTATTATGTAAAATCATCTTAGGAGGGTCTTGATTGCTAGCCATGTACAGAGGATGAGTATTTGTTGGCGGCGGCTCCGGAATATGTTCGTCGCTCTTCCTATGAGGCTTAGGCGCTACCGGTGGGAATTTATTATTACTCATAGTATAATGGGTCATATTTTGGTGATTAATATTCAATCCCTGCATGCCCTTTTGCATCATCTGTATCTCGTGAATCGATTGCGACTTGTTCATCATCTGTCTTCTGCGCACCTCCTCACCCATTTCAACCAACTTTGCCTGCCCGCGAAGATTATTCTTCTCCTCCCAATTCATATCGAGCATGCGAATGTTACCACTGCTGGAGTACCTATTCAACTCCTCTCTTCCGTCGTTATTCCTATAGTACTCTTCATGTACCGGCGGTCTTCTTCCGTAATTCCTATCGTCTCTTTCCTTTAAGAGACCGCCACCAGTATAATGAGTATATTCATCTTGGCGCTGCGCAATGTTCACATTGATGGGTTGTTTGATATTTTGCGGCGGTATTTCATTTCGGTGCATCTGCGCTTGGACATTGCCGTAAGCATGTCGTGCTTCTTCCGGATAATGCATCGTTTCCTGGTTGCTGTAAGTTGGCGACAACTGATGGTTAACATTAGGATAAGAAGCCGAAGATGGTTCGTTCGGATGAGGCCGCTGTTGGTTCTTCAAGTTAGGAACCGATTGGTACATTGCTCTGTTGGCATTGCTCACGTAGCAAGCAGATGTAGGCCTTTGCTGGGCCGCTAAATTCGATTGAAGGGATACTTGAGAACTTCTTAGAACGGAACCCCGTTCGCCCATTTGCGGCGGACTCGTAGGCATCTTGTTTCTGTAAACGCTCAAATTCTGGTAGAAATTGGTGTCGGCTTGGTGATGCAAATTGTGAGTTGATCGGCTCCGAACTCCTTGCGCATTATTCGCTGTCGTATTGATGCTGTTGTTAGAAGAAGTTCGGCTGTAGCCGGGATTGTAGACATCGTGAGGTACTTGGCGGGAATCCATGGTGGGCGATAGGTGATGCAAGGCAGGGACTGATTTCGAAGCCAAAATAGTACGTTCCATATCAATTTTCGATGGCAAATCTCGTTCCGACATCCGTCTCGGACCTGTTAAATTCACACAATTAAACTTTGAAAAAAGAAATTAAAACTCAAAGAACAAACACAGATAATGTGGAATAAAGTAAGAAGTAATTTAACTAATAAATATACTGCTGCTGCAAATTCAAAATTACTGGAAAACAATGAAAAACAAAAAAGTGGTTGCGAAACATTACGAAAATTTTGGTATAATTATTGAAAAAGCGTTTGCGGTAATTAAAATTTTGTTATTACATGTGCTCTACAATGAAAGTTTCCTCACAAATTGGTTTGCGGCGAAACATTCGTTCACCATTCAATTCTTCCTGGTAAAATTTGGTCAGCGTGGGACAAGTGCTGGTGGCCAAACAGCAGCACTTCCTCAACGCCTTTCTGCTGGGATCGTTGAAGCCTTCTTTGGGAGTCACAGCAATGGTATTATTATTATCGATATTGTTAGAATTGTTATCCTTATCATTGGATTCTTCGTTGAGTTCGCTATTACTATCGTTACAACAATTTGGTCGGGAAATTTTGGTCCCTCGTTTCTCTAAGGAAGTGGAGGACGGTGTATAATCGTAATTGAAAATACAATTCGAAAATTTGCAATGGTGCATAAAGTCATCTTCTACTCTTCTAGGGGATATGACTTCTTCGGAATAACTTTTAGCGTTTAAATCGGCCATGGCGTCAATATCTTCGCCATCGCCTTTATCTAAATTTGGTAAAGAGTAATAAATATATTTTTCTCTGTGTTCCAGCATATTATCTCTGCCTTCTTCTTCGTATTCTAAATTCCAATCACATAGTATTTTCATAATTTCCAGTCTTTCGGCCTTGGTAAGTTTGTTCCCTAAACTAGAGTAGCTTCGGTACTTTTTCAGGTACTCATTGCTTGCGATGTCGCTTTTGGAATTGCTCAGCTGCGGGAAGCTGCTGACAATCGACAAATTCGATGGTACTTTGGGAGAGATCACAGGAGACTTCCAGAATTTCGTTTGCGATTCTGGATTGCTCAGGTCAATGTTAGAAGCATACGCTACGCTGCTAATGGTAGAAGTAGAAGTGGAAAGGTCCTGAAGCGACTTAGAGAGCGGTACTATTTTTAGCAAACTACTCGGATGGTCTAGCGAAGTGCTTTTAGGAAGAGGCTTGTTAATTTCCTCGGAGATGTCTTCGACTAATATAGTGGGAATTTGCATTTTCTGCGCTTCAACCTTGTACAAATTGTCATCCGAATTAAAAAACTGTACCGAATTTTTCATGGGAGGCGTTCGTAAGTAGGACAAAGATTCTTGAGAATGAGCAGCGCGATTATAATACAAGCCTAATTATTCCCAATGCAGCATGTAAAAGTTATTTTTTAGCAATTCAGCATTAACTGCTACCACAAAATTACCAATTAGTAAAATAAAATAAAAAATCACAAACCTCTATTTGGAGTCGGACTGGGCTGTTGCAAAAGTGTTGCCAGACCGTGGTAAACTGCGCCTCCTTTGGCCACTTCTAAAGTAACAACGCTTCCGGTGCGCACAAGGAATTCCGCAGCTTTCTCTTGAGTTATTCCAGATAGGGAGTGACCATCAACAGATAACAATTGATCTCCAGCCGCTAAGCGTCCATCGCGATCAGCCGCTCCGCCAGGCACCACTGACTTTATATAAATGCCCAAGCGCTCTTGGCCGGCCCCTTTAGCAGCCACTATTGATAGGCCCATGCCGCCTCCGGTTTTATGTAGTTTTATAATTTGTACCTAACATCATTTTCAACAACAACAAAATATATTAATTTTGGAAAAAATAAAATAATTAAAAATTACCTCAGGTTGTGAAGAGCTCATAGCAGAAGTAGGTCGCGGTGACACCATATAAACTGTCCATAAACCAGAACTTGTCGGTTGGGCGGCAAGTCTGCACAAACCGGATGCTTGCAGCGGAAGCAAAAAGTCAGCTAAACCCGAAGGAACTCCCTGCACTACATCGCAACTGTAACCGTCATCAGGAAGCAGCAGTTGGAAAGGAGGTGCGGGATCTTCGTGCAATCGCACTTCTTTTCCTTCAGCTCTGGCCAATTCATCGGCAACTCCTTCGGATGCTCGTGCAGCTTGTTCAAGCATTTGCGGGGAAGCAATTCTTTCACCAGGTTCACCTAAATATATTTTTTTTATTATTAAAAAAAATTAATTTTCGGTTTTTTAATTAAATACTTACATTTATATTGCATTAAAATTGCTCTCAATTGCAGCGAATTCAATTTGAAACAAGTAGACGATAAATTGGCCAAGTCTTCAGCAGTGGCTTTGGGGCCTTGCAGCAGATGAGCACATTGAATTATTTTGGCAAGATGGCACTCCGCAGCCAATTCCAAGCCTAGAGATTCGGCCCAAATCTGCAGATTCTTCAGGCGACTGCCCAGTATCTGTCCGAAACCCCTCGAGCACAACTGCGGATTATTGATGACAATCGAGAGCGCTTTCCCGGCAATCCGATTGAACAGTTGCGAGAATAATTGGATAGTTAAGGCAGCATTCACTCTACACCGTCGAAGTAAATTCATGGCATTGCTTAGGACATTTATAACACCGTTCGGGTATTCTTCAGAAATCGTGGTCAAAAATCCGGGCATGACCGTGTTCAATTCGTCGGTGAAGCACGCCACCAAATTCTTAAAGGCCAATTGCACCGAGTCAGCCAAGATATCTTGCGCCTGCAATGAGAAAGCATTGACGTGCCGGTCGGACTTTAGGAAATGCAACAATTCGCTGGCATTGGCCAACCAGAAGGCCTGAGGATTGGTCTCCGTGCTGCGGTCTTGCACGGTGTGTCGCACCAGCATGGCAGCATGCTGCAAGAGCAGCGTCAATTTGTGCGCTCGTTCCGTAGGCGTCAATTCCGGTCGGTAGTGTGTGGAGGCGCGGTACCTGGCGCACAAGTACAACGTATAAGCGGGCGCCAATTTGAACGTCGGAATATTGACGTCCAAGTGAGTGATAACCCGCGCCAGGAACTGCTCCTGAGGCTCCTCGGGGAATTCCAAAACGGCCGGCAGAATTTGATCTTGACCCCTTGCATAACGATCCATAACGCTGAAACGATTATTAGGTATTAACGAGAAAATACAGTTTTGTATTCGTGAACGGTGAATTGCGTTTCAATATTAATAGCTACTTACGGCTGCTAACATAAAAAGCGGCGAACTAAATGTATGCAACACAAACCTGTTCTCTTTCATATCGTATTGTCTGCTACAATCGTCGCGGGTGGCTCCGCTGGTAGTCGAAACCGTTTCGACGTTTCCCTCTAAATCGAACGTCGTCTCGATATTGTCGCGGTTTTCGCTAGGGCTAAGTGCATTTGGGGACCTGCGCGTGCAATGCAAATGCAACAATGATACAAAAATAATAACAAAAAGGAAAACTTTTAGCAACAAACTTAATTAGCAACAAAAAACGAACCAACAGAAAGAAACAATAGCTTGCAAAAAAAAAAACTCACCGATCATATGCGCTGCTACTGCGATGTAGATCATTAATCGAAGGTCCCCGCGTCATTTCTTCTTGTAACGGGTCCAGAAAGCGATACGTATTGCTATTGCCGAACTTAATCAAACTGCCATGTGTTAAAATAGTGGTCTGATAAATTCTTTGTCCGTTCACGTAGATCAAAGCGTCGGTGTGACACGGCGTAAGAGATACGACGCCATCGGTGTTGGTAATGACGCAATGGCGAGGCTGAATGTGCGGACCGTAGAGTTGCAAAGCGATTCCATTAGCAGAACCCACATCCATCACTTCGTTAACCAGGCGCAGCATTTTCGAGGAATCGCCCGGATGCGGCGGCATTCCGTCGGGTCCCAATTCGATAAGCAGCGGGACGGAGTCGATTCTTTGGTCCCTTACATTAATATTGTTGGTCCCCAAGGACCCGGGTTTCTTCTTGCGTTTGCGAGGCGCGCAATCCGCCGGCCTTCTCCGTACGTGAAACATGATCGAACCTAAAACACAATAATCGTTTAAATATTTCGCTGACAAATCATCGGCACTATTTATAACGAAAAAAGTATAAACAGTTTGGCTTTTGTTCACTTACTACCAAGTAATATTTCGCATTTGCCGCCGTTGCGGAGCCTTTTGAACGAACGAAAGCCCAACATGTTATCGGCTCCGTTGTTCGACAACAAATAAAAAGCGCGCCCGTCAATGCATCATCGCCGGGGGGCTCGTTACAAATACAAAGAGACCGTTTTACTGGCCACCCGCCCGTTGACTACTTTCTCCATCGTAATCGATCGATTAATTATCACCCTTAATGAATAATATATAAATATGGTCTACTTTAATAGCCCGTCTCAATGTCGGTCACGGCACATGCATACGCAACTCATTGATTATCATTATTGCATCAATCGCTTGCTTTTTAACGCTCTAAAATCAACAATTCCCCCCAATATTTTTTAGTTTTTCCAATTTTCCACGTTATTTCGGTGCAATTTTATTCAAATTGCTGATTGATATATTTAACCCCGATGAGTTTTCGATAATTCCAGAAAATAAATAATTCAAATAAAACGAAGAAGCGATCCATAATGGGGCCTAATACTAATAACTTTCAGCAATAAAATTTACCACCCGATAAACTGCACTGAATTATTTATGAATTTATATAAATTTTAAAGTGCTCCTTTGCCGTTTTATCGAGCGGAAAACTACTCCGACTCTGCCTTTGTTATTGATTTTAATCACATTTTTGTTCTAAAAATACACATGTTTCCCTAACATTTACATTAGCATAAGGCACTCGGGAAATAGAAAAAACACGGGAAAGAAAAACAAGTAACGATAACAGTTATTAAGCTAATGGGGAAATATTTGAGCGGTATGGGGTTGCGGGCGAAAAAACGGGAAATACCTACGTCTTAAACCCCAATCTAGCATGTCTGCTGCGCGGATGAACGCATTACATAAAGCGAAAACGTTTTGTTGTGCCGGCCCTTCAGGACGCCAATCTACTCTATCGCGATGCGGAAATTGGTCGGCCCGTCGCGATCGTCTAATAACAACCACATCACGTACTGATCACTTTGCGATATTTCCGAATCCATACTTTTGCACGCACTATTCACATTACGATTCGTACAGGTCTATTTGGGTTTTGTACGAATGCTGGTGTATCGGTGCGATGTGCGAAGCATGCGCTATGTCGCGTTCAAGTTAACGAACCAGCGACAATTTCCTTCGAAGATTCGCGTTCGTCATATATTTTTCTCTCCGACTTCCTTTTCTATACCTTGGTAGTTTAATAGTTGTGCCAAGTTTTATCAATAATATTAATAATACCAAAAATCGCTTACTAGAACTGGGCGAATTCATCAATATAGACAAAGGGCATTCGTCATCGTCTAGGACGTATTCCAAATCGTTGCCCCCAGGCTGTTGCGTCACTTGTACCAAGCACCAATTAGCGGGATCCACTTGAGTCAGTCCGTACTTTTCGAGCATCTCTCTAACAACCGATCCGGCGCAATCCCTAATTGAAAGCAGCAGTGTTTTGTAAGGCACATCTTTGCACAGCGCTTCTCCGTAAATTTTCAGCGTGCCTCCTAAAAAAAAAAATCCAAATTATTAACGAAAAACTTTTCGAAAAGTATGTTTAAAAAAGTACCCGTATCGGGACCGCCATCTTTCGACCGAAACTGTTGCAGTTTCTTTTCGAGTTTCTGCTGCCGTCTCCTTCGCATCACAGCCTCCGGATTGGATATGGATCGCGTGAAAGACGTTTCCGGGAGCTCCGTGTACAGCTTTTCCGCCACACCGTCCGCGTCCGCGTTCTCCGCGCTTTCCTTTTTCAATCGGCTCTGCTTCTCTTGTTTCTTCAATTGCTTCTTTTCTCGTTTGGACAACTTGCGCCGGAAACTCGAGTTTCCTTCAGCCAACCCAACGGCGCTCGACTAAAACGCAAAGTGTTTATTAATCAAAACATCTAAAAAAAAAAAAAAGTTAAAAGAAAATAACAAACCGTTTTATCGTCGACGTTCTTAAGCAGGAATCGGCCTTCTCTATCGTCGACATGCCAATTCAATTGCACCAAAAGGGGTTTTTCGTCGGGCGACATTTTGCGCTCGGGGCAATTCTCGTGCAACTCATACAGAGCGTACGAGGGGACGGATAACATTCGCATGTCAGGACGGAATTTTTCAATCAGCGTACCGATAACGTCTTCCACCGTTGCATCGGACGCCACTCTTATGCACTTCGTGGCCACTTTCTGGCCGGAATCCTGGAAGTAGAAGCGCATGACACCGTGGAATTCCAGATCCTGCAAAGAAGAGCCATACATATTCGTTTAGCAAGAATTTTGAATATCGTTCGTGCGCGCAAAGAAATCGAACAATAAGAGAGCTTTCTTCGAGCGCGAATCGGTAACAATGATAATGACGACAGTGATACGTTATTTGTTCCGCGCTTGGTTTAACAATGAGAAAAAGGCAGACAGGGAAACTTGAAGGGTCAACGGAGCGTGTTTCCTCGCTGCGCCGATTGAGAAACACCTCGACAAGTTACTAGCGGCTGCCCAGCCCAAAAAACAAATTTAAAAAACGGACCCGAAAAAAAAAACCAAAATACAATACAATACAATTACACGATTTGCTTACCTCGTTAGGTTCGGATAATTCGAAAATATCCAAACGGTTCGCGTTCCACTGAGCGATCACATTTCGCAGCGCTTCCCTTTCGGGAGTGCGGCGCTCTCCTCCAACCGGTGCCGACTGCATCTTTGAGCTTTCTGAAACAGAAACAATGTGATAAAACTTTTAGGAGGAAATCGACCAAACAAATTTTGTCACTACAAATATTCATCGAAAGCATCGAAAGCAACAAAATTCACTCAAAAAAAGCTAAAGAAAAATTGAATGTTGATCGTAAAAATATCCCATTATACGAATTACAATAAAAAAACATGTTTCCCAAGTATTATAAGATTTTTATAAAGAAAAAGAATATCGGAGTTTCAACGGAATGCACTTAATCTCCGCCGAAGGTGAGATGCGCCCATTAAAGGGGGCGATTTAGGAGCGAAGAAGACATCGAACTTCTTTACCTGTCGCTCGTTTCTGCACGACCACCTTTCCTTTGGTAGCGTTATGACTTTGCGACACCATTGTTCCACAACTTTGATGCACTTTTTCCTACTGCAGAGTTCAGTAGTAGACTATATTAAAGTTGATAACAGCAGTAAAAATTAAAATACGGTAATTACGGCGCGGAAGAAATATTCCCACATTAATTGCACCGAATTTCCTCTGCGCTTCCGTTTTCTCCTCGCACAGCATTTACTTCTTGCACCGAGCGCGAAGAAACTGGCGAGCGAAACGGGCGCAACTTTTATATTCTACCACTACGAGTACGAGTAGTACAACCAAACTACAACTGCTGGAAAGCGGTTTCGTATTGCCGGTCGGTCGGTCGGTCGCCGAAGAACTAACGATGGAAGCAGCAGCAGCGGCGAAGAGAACTGCTCTACCCTCCGGATATTCGACGACTGACCTTACGCTACGACGACTTCACGCACCGCCGCACCTCTTTTACTACTTTTACATGTATGTTATGTTGTGGTGCCTACTTAGGCCACAATAACAATATTAACTATTCTACAAATGAGCCGAGTTTCTACATATTATGAATTGTGTTTAGTTCTTGTCCCCTAGCTGGCTGCAATCGAAGAAAAACAACTCCAAGGACCTACGCATTAATACATTAGTAATATTGCGCGCGCGAATTAATAATTCAAAACATAAAAAAGTTGCTAAACAAATAATAATTAGCAATATTGGTTCATTAATGCAGACCAGCAGACCACAATGACAGTTAATAAGACAGAATAATATATAATTAATAAAAGATTGCATTGCTTTGAAAATCGGTAATTAAATTGGTTGTTGAACCGATGCAAAATAATAAATACTTTAATAAGCAATTAGACTAGTTTCCTAGTTTTATTATTATGTTATTATTGCAAGAAATGATCGCTCGGGTTTCAGTAAAATCAAAGAGTTAATTGGTCGTAAAATGCGCCACTGCTTTTGAAATTAGCCACTTTTAAATTTTAAATGTTTTAACTGTATTGATTATTTAAAGGTGAAATGTAAGAAGTTCTGCAGAAATGTAAAAGCACACCTGCTGCTTCTGCAAAAGTACTTTTAAATTTTACCAACTTTTACAATTTGCAAATACAGCTCTTTAACGCTTTAAAAAAATCAACTTCTTTAATAAACAAATATGAAAGCATTTAATAGCAATTAAATTTGACATTAGAAGAAGGAATTATTCAGGCATAATTGATGAAGATGATTATGATTTATTAATTAATATAATCCTTAAGAAAGTTACGTAAATTTTTCATTGATTCAAGCTTCTGTTTGCTAATGTAATAACAACAATAAAAAGTAATAATTAAATGGCAATAAATTTCGAATAATTTCGAATTTGAGGAATTCGAAAATTGCTTTTGGAAGAAATCTAAAACTTTTAAATATGACGACGAAGTAATCAACGTTTCCCATCTCGGAAGCACATAATCTGGGGAAAGCTTTTCGTATAAAGGAACGGAAAATATTTACAAGTGTTGAAGTTTATTGCCACTTAAAATTCTTTCAGGGCTCGTTCAAGGGCTGAATATCGTATTAGGGCACCACTTAAAGAACGTTATCTTTCAATTTATTGCTCGGCTGCACAAAATATTCAAAATTTGTTTTCCGTAGACTAAATTAACATTTTAAATAAATCAAGAAAGTTCTCTGGTACATTATTAAAATTAAAAACTATCAAAACACATTAAAAACTGATTTAAATTGCTAAGGGTGCTTCCAAAAAGAAAAGAAAATAACTCAAACAATGAAAAAATTAATTGCTTAATTTAGATTTAAAGTTAGGAAACTATAAAATTAAAATAAAAATAAAAATTTAGTTTTAGAATCAAACGAAGAAATTCTGAGAACTTTTTTTTTTGATATTTGAATAAATAAACTTAAAAAATAAACCTTTAAAAGTACTTAAAAGTTATGAGATATAAAAATGAATAAAATTTTATTAGTTTATTTGTTTGAAGAACTAAAGAAAATGCACTTTTGAGTTATAAAAAAATTATTGAACAAAAAAATAAACATTCAGCAAGAATTTAAATTAAAGAGTTTTGAAAAAAATTGATCCTTTGTCATTCAAAAAATAAGTTTTTTAATTAAATAACGATTTTTAAATTTCCCTTTAAAAAAGAACATTTATTTTTGAAATAAAATAATTTAAATTATGCAAATCAGAATGCTATTCTGCAACTACTGAAGCCAAAAATAAATTAAAAAAGTAAATCAAACCGTTTGTATAACTGGAAGGGCATATTGATCTCGTTCGCTATCGACAAACAAACGATGCCTATTTATTTTTATAAATAAAATGCAGAAGTGTTGGTGGTGCCAGACACCACAAGCATTTATCGAACGAAACTTTTTTTAACTTGCAGCATGAATTGCTGCCGATGTATAGTATAGTAGAAACGACCCAAATCTCTTGCTCTGTGTTACTTATCCATAACATGCTTAAATGAGGAAATTTAATAATTTCTCTTGTTTTGGTGTTACGACTAAATAGAAATCACCGAACACGAAGAAGAGGAAGAAGAAGAGGACAGACAGCCCAAGAAATGCAAGAAACCTGTTTGAAAAAGTGTCAGCAAATAGGTGCGCTTTCACAAGCAAAAAAAAAAACTAATAAAAAACAAACAATCCGATTAAATTTGGGCCATCATTAATTGGAAGCGACTAATTAGCAGGTTTCTTAGATGCAATCTTAGATCGCGTCGCGATCTCATTGAACGGCGATCAGTCATAACGTAAGAGTAAAAGTATAGCGAACAGCTTGGCTTGTAACACAGTGAATGAAGTTGGCCGCAGCTTCCGCTCTTTTTAAAACTGTTGCACGTTCTCTTTGCATTCCTCAAGAATCTCAAGATACACTAGCAGCAGCAAGCAGCAAATTGCCGATGCTTTTAAAATTCAAGCGGCAATAATCAATAAATATTTGCATGTTAACTATAAAGTGGTTTAATTTTAAATTCGACCAACGAAAACTAGGACAGCTTTTTTCCTCTGCATTTGTTTGCTTCCGAGAAACAAAAAGCAGTTTTCTTTTATGTTTTTGCTTTTTTTACGTCTTTAGTCCATTGAATGTTTTGTACTTTTTTGCACTTTTGTCAAAGACAAAGGGCGCAATTTATTATTGAAAAGTTGTTTAGACGCCGACAAATAGTGGAGTATAATTTAAAAAAAGAATTGCTTTGCATTTGCATAATTACGCATCTGAAGTTCATTAATGCTAAGAATGCTCTCCTTTCAAAACGAAATACAAAAGAAAAAGAAGAGAAATGCAGTAAGAGAAAAATATTTTCTGGAAAATTTTCTATACACTTTGCTAAGAGAAGCAAAACGAATCGCTTTTCCGTTACAAAAATTGTTTATCTGTAATAATAATAATAGGAGCGTGCTTAAAGTAACGAGAGTTGAGTCGAGTTGAGAGAGATAAAGGACGATGAGGAAGACGTGCCTTAATTCCAAGAACGTCTTGCATTTTTTAAGGATTAGTCACAGAAACAATAAGCACTCGCACTTGAGATGTAATTGTTCACCTTCATGTTCTTCTGCTTTTAAAACGAACACAATCACTATATGAATAAATAAAGAGAGATAATCTGCGCATTATTTTAAGAGTATTTGAATGTCTTTTGCTATAGCTTCATTTCTGCTGCTAATTTATGCAGTCAATTCAAAATTTAAAAAGGAAAAAAAAAACTGAGTGACTTATATAAGATTTAAAAGACTGTTTTTGCTTTGGAGAAAAAAAAACTGTCATTAATCAATTTTTTTTTTATAATTTTCAAATTAAAATGCAAATTTAACTTTTTATGTTTCCTGCAGTATGGTGTCAAAATAACGTTTTGTTTTATTGTACAAAAAAGGAAATATTTTTTTATGAAAAAAAAAATGTTTTGACTGTTTGAAAATTATTTCTTTGAATTGTGATTTAAATTTCCTTTTAAAAAATTATAATTTTTATGTATTTTTATTTTATTTTACTAATTTAATCACGTGGAAAAAATTAAATCAGCTTCTGAATTTTGCTTTAAATTATTTTTTTAAAAGCTATAAATATTTTTTACATTTTATTTTAATCCTTATTCTTAATAAAAATTAATACTGTTGTTAAATAACATAATGATAGCAAATTTAAACAGCTCCAGATATTTTTTTTTTTATTTTTAAAATGTATTATTTGCAAAAAAGTAATAAAGTATAAGTAAAACTATTAAAAAAAAACTAGACATTTATTTTATTAAAATAAAAAGAGAAAAATTAAAAAAATTAAAAAACAAAAGTAGTCCAATGTAACTAAAGAAATTAATTTAATTTTTTAACTTTACTAATTTAATTTCTAAATGATTAGTATTATTATAATAAAAATTTAAAAAATAATTAGGTCAAATTTATAATAATTAAAAACTAAAAATGAAATTATTTATTAAAAGACCTAAAAATTATAACTAAAATTTATAAGAAGTTAAAATAATTTAATCAAAAATTTTCAAAATGAATTATAACTTTTAAAAACTATAAAAAAAAAGTAATAATTTCAAAAACAAATTAAGTTTCTTTTTTTAAACTGCTTCAAATCTAATAAATTTCCAGAAGAAAAGAAATTAGAAAACATAAAATAAAATGCATCCAATGCAATTTCCTCATTTTAAACTTTAAAACTTTGAAAATTAAATAATTTAAAGTCCAGCTTAAAATAATCTGCACATAATTAAAAACCAAACCCAAGTAATAAGATTCTTTAAAAATTATTTAAACCAAAAAAAAAAAGCATAAAACAAAAAAGTTTCATTTCACAAGCCATTAATGTATCTTTGAAAAACAAACTTTTCTCTTATCGCACCTTAGTGTACACACCACAAAGCACTGTTTAATGTTTATTGATAACAACGCCTTCTTGCATCTCTTCCTCAACAAAAGCCGAAGAAGAGGCAATGAGCAATGACGCTATGATGACGACGGGGCCAAGAAATGCATCGCATCGCAACATAAAGCAAAAAGCAAACATTCCTTTTGTTTGCCAGAGAGTGCATAGTGTGCAGTCGTTAATGGTCCCCGTCCCCGCACATTATTTATATGCATAATGAGATTTCATCGCCAGGTCTCTTATTATTTATTATATTTATTATTTTTCAAAGAGAGCCAGCCAAGACCCACCGGCGATATTTATTCATTCCGAAAGGATTTTCAATACGTGTAAAGAGAAGCATGTAGTTTGCTTATAGTATGCTATGTCTGCACGTCTTAGGAATAACAAACGGCACATAATATTCGCCTCTTATACTTCTTCGTCGTACATATTCTATATATATACGAATATTATATATTAATTGTTCTCATTAAGCGAGCAGACGGAAAAAGTAGAAATTTATGCGCATAAGTAAATATATGCCACGGAGATAATTATTATTATATGGCATGTACAAGTGTAATTTTCTTTGTTTTTACTTTCGTCGTGCCTACTTTTTCCCATTTCTCACGATATATGCAAAAGCCCAAACGAAATTGCTTTGTTGCTATTTGTTGTTGCCGGATCACAATTGCGCGCCAATTATCGTTAATTGAATGCAATGCAATGCAATGCAACGAAACTAATCAAAAAAGCAAATTAAAATGAAGATGCTTTTTTTCATTTGAAACTTTTGTGCACAAATTGCATTTAAATTTTCAATTAACTAACTTATTCATTGAATAGTTTTTCTTTTTTATTTTATTTTATTTTCTATGTTTCCTAATGATAATGATAAATTAATTAAATTGCTTGTTTTCGCAAAGACTGCAAAGGAATTGAAGGAATTGCAAACAAATTTTTCTATGGGAGACTCCTTTTATTTACAGACACTAATTGGATGTTTCCTGGCGCTTTTCTTTTACCATTTGTGCACTTATGGAAGTGAAACTAAATTTATTGCAGAGAAAAAACAGATAAAAAGTTAGAAATATGCGGCGCAGGAATGCAAAAAAAAATTAATTTACAGCAAGCCTAATTTCAAGTAGCACTGATGCACTTTTTAGTTTTTACGTTGGTCTTAATGAACTAGTTTTATATTTATTTATTTAATCAAATAAATTTTATTTATAAGAAATTTCTAAGGAATGAATGCACTTGAAATGCAGTAATGCACTTTCAAAAATGCAAACCCTTTAAATGGCACCGATTTAAATTTTATTAAATTTAGTCTATAAATTTTTTTTTAATATTTACAATATTAATGTATTAATGAAAATACCGTTGTGAGTGGAACTAAATTTTCGATAGAACTGTAAAACAGATTTAGTAATTATCGTTGACGATAATTGAAGAAATCTGTTAAAAAGTCGTCAAAAACAATATTTTTATGGTTTAATTACTTTTTATCGTCTTAATGAACGACGAGGGTTAAAAGTCACTCATAAAACTTTTAAAGATCTTTTAATTAATATCTTTTAACAGTAGAATTATTATTTTTTATGAAATTCAAGCAAATAAAGGAACATTTACTTAATTTTTAATTTATTTTTTAAACGGTAATATTTTTTTATGCAATTAAATAAGCAAAAAAAGTTATTAAAACTTTTTATATTTATATAATTACAAAAAAGTATATTAAATTTTATTAAAATTTAAAAAGAATAATTAAAATAAAAAAGCAAAAAATAACTACTGAAACTTTCCAACTTTTTAATAATTTTTAATCTTTTTTCTTTTAATTAAAGCTAATAAAAATTAAAAATAAATGAAACAAATAAAAATACTTCTCATTTTTCATGTAAAAAGCTACAAAAAAAGTTTAAATAAATTAACAAAAAAACAAAGCTATTGAAAATTTCCTTTTTAATAATCTTATTAATTTAATTAAAGAAAAACCTATTGGAATTTACTAAAAATTAAATTAAATTTGAATTAATTGCAAATGAAACAAATAAACAAAAACAAAACATAAATTAAACTTGTCAAATTTTTAATAAAAAAAAAAGTAAACAGACAAATTTAAACTAATAATCAAAAATTAAAAATAAATCAACTTTGAAATAATTTTCAAATACAAAAACCTAAAAAAAAAATAACAGTAAGAAATAAACCAAAGAATAATTAACATCAATTAAAAACCAAAAAAACGCATTTCTCGGAAGCAGAAATTAAATATCCTCGCCGTAAACCAAGCTTATTAATTAGCAGCTGTAATCACATGCACTTTATTCATTCATTTTAACCAAACTCTAACAGTAACAGTAAAATAGCAGCATTCTTCAGCAAAAAAAAACCATCAGCCAATCTTCTTGCCAGAAGAGTTTCTTTTTTTTTCTCTTCTCTTCTCTTCTTTTCAACAGCTGAGATGCAAACAGCTCTTTAACAACATAATAATCATCTCCGTTACATGATTGACACTTTTTTGCCGGTGACGGCGACTCTGCATAACGCAGCAGGAGGAGAAAACGATCGAATTTCGCACGACCAGTTAGCTTATAGCTTTCAGTTGAAAAGTTTGTGCATTTGTGCACATATTATGCAACTGAACTGTATGTGAAAAAGTACCAACTACCAATTTTGAAAAGAAGAAGGAGACGAAGAAGACAACAAGAGTACAAATCCGTTGGTTGCGTACGATGTACTACTACTCTTTTTGCATGAACGATTTTGCTGCCGAATCGTACGATTATTATTATTTCCGAAAAGCCACTGACAATGTGATGGCAAGACGCATTGTTAGGGACTACCCCAATGTGCAGACAATGAACAAATTCGACATTTTAAGGGGGCACTCTCTGGATGTCTGCAGTTTTTGCAAGACAATGTTTTTAAACAATTTAAGAATATTTTTTTGATTTTGGATCCCACGTAACTAAAAAACAATAAATTTATTTAAAAGTTCATTTTGGAAATAAAACCAAATTCAAAACTTAATTAAAAGTAAAGAAAAAATGTTTAAAATAATTAATAAACTTGAGCACTACAAAAAGAATGTCATAGAGAAGTGGCTCACCCCTTTAATTTCTTTATTTACAACTAATTTTTAAGAAATTTTACAAATTTTTACAAGACATTATTTTAAATTAAGTTGATTGACGTAAATTTCAATTTTGTAACGCTTCCGGTTTCCACAGAAATTGCCATATTTTTTGAATTTTAAACGGCAATCCTTTTTTACACCTATTTTTACACATTTTTGGGGTTCTTTGGTCATTTTTTACTGTAAAAACAAACTTTAAATTAATTGTTAATCTTTTTAAAGACAAAAAATATATTTTTTAAATATTGTCTTGTAAAAATGTCAAAAATTTCATAAAATTCGGCTGTAAATAAAAAAGCTGTTCATTGTACTCGTATAATAACAGCAAAAGGAATGCGTCTTTAATTTGCATTCCGTTCATTATTATTAATTATTATGTAAGAAGTGAACTGCTACAAATGCACACCTACATTATTGAATAGTTAATTAAAGCTCAACGACTAATTTGTTTAGTCTAAGTCGTTTCTTTCATTACAACTATACAAAGAGCCAAGTTCTAAGAATGAACAATAATAATAACAACAACAACAATTGTTAAATTCATACATACAATGCATACAAATAAAGAAAAAGTAGTACTGCTGACTCTGTTAGCTTACAGAAAACGCTTATAAACAGCTTTAAAAGTAGGAAAAGGAAAAGAAGGAAAAGGCGTTCTACAAAATGCCTATATCTCTTTCTCTCTATTGAAAAAAGTGTGGGCGTAATAATTGTCTCGTGTTACACAAATAGCGCTCTGAGTCAACACACAGTATCACCACTATAAAATACCAAAAGTGACGGATAACAATTTGCAGCAATTAAACGCGGTTAATTGCAGCCGTGTTGTTTGTTCCTTTTAAAAAGGAAAAAGTATACTCCGCGCCGGCTGATGGTACATTTGTTTAATTTAAATTAAGTTCCCAAAAGGTTCGTTGCCTTCTCCTCGATTGAGGAACTGAGGAACTTCTTATTATGCAACTGAAGGAGTTCCCAACATGCTTGCAATGTATACTATATACAAATACTAAATCACTCTAATTCATTTCTCGTATCTTCGACTTGTAATTTAGTAATTTACCTACAGCGTATTTAGCACTTTTTTACACAGAAATTTTAATGGGTCTATGATTGATGATATTTGCGTTTTGCGTTTGGTATTTGGAAAAGTTAGGTTGCAGTTTCCGCTTACAGTTATTTAGTCATTTAATTACATGTTAACTCATTTTGTTTTTTCTATTTGCTTTGAAGGAAATGTGATATTATTATTTATTTGCTGAATAAAAAGAATTCTGAATAAAAATAATTCTAAAGAAAAAGAATAATATTTACAAAAATTAAAAAGGTTAGATTTGTTTAAGAATAAATATTTTATGTAAATATAAAACGAAAAGAGTATTTATCACGTACGATAAATGAAATAAAGCATATTATTGACGAATAAATTTCAGTATTGACACGTTACACAAAAACATCGAGACATTGTTTATTTAGTTTAAACAATAAATAACAAGTGTATGTGGCAATAAAATATTTCTTTGTATTTGCCATTAGATTTTTGTGTTAATTTTGCAACCAAAGTTAAGACAAAAATATTTAAAAATTTTAAAAATCTAAAAAAATAAACTTTTTTTAAAGCAAAGTATTTAAACAAAAATATTTTTAGCAAATTTAATCATTAAACATTTATGAAAAAAAAACTAAACCAAAAATGAAGAAACTGAAGAATAAATTTATTTAGAAATCACTTTAAATTGATAAAAACAAAAAGTAAAAGAAAATCAGTTACTTTAGAGCATTTAATTTTTAAATCAAAAAATAAATAAAAAATCAAAACTGATCTTTTAATTTGCAATCAGAAGAACGAGGAAATTACAACAGAAAATTTGGAAAAGTATTCTTAAAACCCCATAAGTTGTATCATAGCTTTTTTAATATAAATAAAAATTAATTTAAAAGAGTCAACAAAAAAATAATTTCTTAAAAACAATGTTAATGTTTATACAGAAAACGATTAAAGCTGACTTACTAATTATCCATTTTAAGGGTTAAAACAGCAAAAAACATGAAGAAAGATTTATTTTTAATTTATCATTTTTTAAATGTTTTAAAATTAATCAGAAAGTTTAATCATTTAAATAAAATTAATATACTTTAAAAAAAATATATACAAAGCAGATAATTTTCATATTAAAACCGAAAAAAAAAAGCGTTAAAAAAATCAAATTTTTAAATACCCAAAACAATTCAAATATAATTAATTTACTGCATTAATCCACCCCACAATTAAAAATAAAATAAAATAAATGCAGTAAATTTACAATCAATTAAATCGAAAAAGAATTAACAAGAAAACCCAAACAAAAACACATAAATTACAGTAAATGAAGTAGCAAATTAACTGATGAAGAAACCAGTAATTTATCCTATTTACTGGCAATTGCAAAAAGCAAAATTGCATAAGCAAAAACGAGCAAACCCTATAAATTTAGCATTATGCAGAATAACATTTCCACATTTCCATACTCTAAAAAAGAACATAATTAAACTTAATTAATCCTTAAAAAAAACCAAGCCATAACATGATCTGCAGTCAGCACTAAACCAGAAACAAAAAGAAGAAAATCCAAAGGAAACGATAAAAAACAGAAAGCAAACAAACAAATAAAGAATTTGTCGTCAAAGACAGCAAAAACGGAATCGAATAAAATCAATAAAGTAATAAACCGATTGAAATGCAATGAAACAAAACCGTTTGCAGTAATATTTATTATTACTATTGGCAATAAAACCAAAAAATTCCCCGGACTCCGGAGGAAACTTGTGCTAGTCAATGGTGCAAAAACGGAAACTAGAAACGAGCGAGCGGCGATAATAGATAACGGTGCAACAAGAAGAACAATGACATAAATCATAAACGTTTCCTTGCATGGCCGCCTCGCTTACTTGCGACGCTTACTTTCGATGTGTGCTCCAGATAAAGGTTTCGTAGCTTATCAAATTAGTAATAATTAAATTAAAGAAAAAGCAATGACATACAGGCACACATACAAAGAAACCAATTCTAGCGAGACATTTTCTGTGCTTCTTTTTAATTTCATTCCCTGCAATGAGCAAATTACACTCAAGGAGCTCAACAGTGGCCTTCTTTAAGTAGCCGCTCTTCATCTTATTATTCGTATTAAAGCGTAATGAAGACATCTGTCCACGTTATTGACTTTGCGTCTCGCAAGACCACGAGATGCGCGAATATAAGTCAATGCCCCTTCTTAACTGTGGCACTCTCTTAAGAGAAGAACCCAAGAAGAACGTAATCGTAACGATATCATTCAAGTCTCCGCTGGTTTCATTCACCATTCAACGGACCTGCTCTCCATCTACTTTACTTACCACTTAATGAAGTTTTTAATTAATTAATTACTATACCAAAAGGATTGAGTTTTGTTTCGCAATTATTACTAGGCATTACGAGCCAAGCCACTGAATCATAATCCAGCGAGTGGCGGCCGATTCCAAGAACCTCTTTAAACTGTCCATTAGCAGTGACCTTTCGCGACGCGATTTCAATGCTGGACAGGAAACGAACGCCCCGGAATCCGCTCTAAACGTTTCCTCCATTGTTATCTTGTGCAAATCTAGCAACCGCTGCAATCTCCAAGCAACCAAAACAATCGTCAAACATTTCGTTTCGTGCTATTATTGCTATAGGCACGTTTTATTTGCGAACTTGACTTTGATATCTGAGAAACATGCACAGTATACACACACACAGAAAACACACATGCAATGTATGAATTTTTGACAGCTAGCCGCTTAAAGTTGGAAATAATTACCTGTTGAATGATGCTGGGTCCACTTTCGGGATAAATCTCCGCTTTTAGGTGTGCTTCTTGTGTTGACTGTAGATTAATAAATCCGTGGACCTGAGCACACACTTGGAATGTAACGCACCTTTATCACTGTATCTATCTGGATATATGTGTGTGTGTATGTGTATAGTTGTTCGTTGCTTACTTATAACTTAGGAAATGTATTTAGCACCACTTGCACTGCTGCCGAAGACTTGAGACAATCACATGGTGCACCCTTCGGGCTTCGACTTCTTGCACCGATGGAACGCACCGAAATATGCCTCCTTGGAACACATCGCGTCGCCGTTGACAGACTCTCTTCGCTGCTGACTAATCACCTACTAACTAAACTTGTGAAATGCACACTGGCGCACCGATCAACAACTAAGTTTGTAACGCTGTCTTTCTCGCACGCTGCTCAACGCTGCTGGCGCCATCACTGTTTTTAACTTTTGACGCACACAGTTATACCACTACATAAGCACTGTTTTCCTACTCTTTCCCCATACCGAGTGGCATTTGTTTTAATTACTGCTGATTATAATATTTCTGTAGGAGTTTGAAGCGGTCCATTGTGTTAATTCTCGCGTAGGGTTGCGTGTAGTGATGCTGGAACAATTCTGAAGCGTTATTTGCGGATCACTGCTTGTAATTTAATTAATTTAAGCGACGTTGCCATCGTTACCAAGTTACCAAAGCATAGCAAGAGCAAGCGTTTTGAATTCTTAACCTCACATTTCATTAAATTTGAAAGCTAAAGCTTTCTTTTGTTATTTTTAAATTTAAATAATTATTTTAAAACTTTTTTGGAGATGTTTTCCGAAATTTATGACGACTTAGGTGTTCCGGATATCGGTGAACAATATGCTAAGGTATGTGGGGATTTTTTAAAAGGTTTGCATTAATTGTTTTTGTTGCAGATTGAACAAGAAAGGGATGATTTGTTAAAGAAAATTGTTGTATTGGAAAACAGTTTAAAAACTGCCCAATCTGAACTTTCGCAAATTAAAGAAACAAAGGATAATTTAGATAGGAATATTTCGGAATTGTTTAAAACAGCTAAAGCTGAAATTGCCAGGAAGGATAAACAAAATAAGGATTTGCAAGAACGAATTGATAAATTCGTTTTAATGAACAATAACTCAAATAAAAATCACAGAGATGGCTACAGAAGAGAAAGAGAAAGATCACCAAGAAGAGACAATTCTAGAAGGCCTAATTCTCCTATGGATAGAAATCGAAAGGAATATTTTGAGAGGGGTGATAATAAAAGATATAGATCTGAGTCACAGCAGCAGGAATCCTCTGATAATAAAAGAAGAAGGTCTAAAACACCTGAAAAAAGACTCGAAGCTAGGAAAGATTTTTCTAGGGGATTCGAACAGAAAAGAAACACTAGTGGAAATGGAAGTAATATAAATTAAAGTAAAATTTAATCATTAATATAGGTAAAATTGTACAGATTAATTTTTTTTCTAGAAATTAACAAAGATGCAACAAAACCAAACAATAAGCCCATTGAAAAGGAAACAAAGGAATGCAAAAAGGACAATTGCAAAGGAATTGCATCTAAGGAAAGTCTTATTGATAAACCAGCAATCCCTAAAAGTAAAAAATCGGACGCAAATAAGAAAAATTCAAATTTCCCAACGGAAAAACCGGTTGATGTAAAAACCGAGACGATTTCAAATGAAAAATTAAATGTTAAAAATAATAGCGAGAGGACTCTTTCTATGGTGGATTTATTTGATTTTAACGGTAGAGACAGTAAATATTTAGAAGAGCAAAAGGCAAAATCTACAAAGAAAACTGCCAATAAGAAAGAAACTGCGCTTATTAGAAATACTGAACGACAAAAATCGGAAGAAAAAGCTGCTGATTCAAATAAAAGTATTGACGATGCCTCTAAATCCGAAGAATCAAAGGAAAATAATTCTGAAATAACGGAAAATGAGTCAATTAAAACTGAAAATCAAATATTGGCTACTGATAAACCAGTAATGAATATTATCGAAGACATGGATGTGGAAAAATGTCCGGTGGCTAATGAAATTATTTGCCAAAGTTTGTCTGATTGGAAAAATTTGAAGGCTGGAGCTGTTACCAATGAAAATTCAAGCACTTCTTTAATAAATCTCAGCGAGGGGAATTCCTTCGAGTGTTCTAAAAACGAATCGATGGAAAAGTCGAACTCTTCGGTACCTAAAACAGAAGTAAAAGGACGTCCTAGGCCTAGGAGGAAACCTTGTACTTTAGTTTTGTTAGATTAATTAATTGTTTGATTTCAAATTAAGATTTGTGTGACTAATTAATTGTTTCATTTGAAAGTTAGTTTTGTGTGACTAATTAAATATTTGATTTTAATTGAAAAAGTTAAAAAAGTTACTTTAAATGTAAATATTTATAATATAAAAGAAAAGAAATATTTCTATTGGTAAGATTTGTTAATTAGATTTAGGATTTTTAATTTTACAAGATTACTCTTTTGTCTATATTTTTCTTTGAGGCTTTACAAATTTATTAAACTTTCAAATTTTGAAATAAATGTACAATTATACTGTTTCTGATGACTGTTTTTGTTATTAAATAATGTGATTTATTTAATGATTAAAAAATAAATAATTTCTTAAGTTGATTTTGAAGTTAATTAATTGCTGATTTTATTTTGTTTTGTTTTTCTTTTTTCAGAGACCCTTAATGACTAAAAATGGAGATTTTTTTTAAATTAGACTTCCTCACAATTTTATATTTGTTTTTTTTTGTAAAAAAATATAAAAAATAAAATGAACTTTAAACTCAAAAATAAAGTTGAAAACTTTGAAACAAATGTAAAATTTTGCTTGTTCCAAACCGAAATTATTTTTTCCCATAAATAATTTATTAAATTCATTAAAAAATAAATAACTTCTTAACTTCATTAATATTTTTACAAACTCCTGTATATTTTTTATTAGTTATTAAAAGGCACTTTGCGACCACCTAAAAATAAATTTAAAAAGAAAACCTATAAAATATTTATTATTATTGTCAAATTACGAAAAACTGGAAATATTTTCTTTTGTGTACGCCATACACATTACGCATAAATATATAATATAAAATACTGATATGCTCTCATCAGTAAACGTTACACATTCACACCCTTATCTAAGTGTTTCTGAAGACACGGAATAAAGAACAAGATCAGTCCGCTTAAAGCTATCGTTACACCGGCCACGTAGAAGCCGGGATCGTAGGACTTCAAGGCGTCGTACAGTTCGCCGGCTATCGGCGGCCCGACGAACGAAGCCACCCCCTGGAAGAGGAGCAGGATGCCGAACGCGTTTGTCAGTTTTTCCAGTCCTAAGAGGTCCACCAATATCACAGACGTGAGGCCCACGTAGGCGCCGATCAGAAACCCATAGATGCACGAGTAAATTATCATCGTTTCGAAAGTCTCGCAGAAACAGCTCATAATCGTCGCTGCAATGGAACAAGAACAAAAATCAATCAACTTATAACAAACTTCGCATTATACTATACAATGTTTTTTTTTTAATCAATTAAATGGAAAATAACTGGCGATTGTTTTCGCTTTCAATATCTCGTAACGTAATTTATGTAAAAATAACTTTTAATTATCATCATTTAAATTTAGCAAATGAAGCAAGTTATTGTCATTTATTTTGGTCTATTTTTTCTTTTTTCGTTTATGAAAAGGTATTAGTTGCGAATTAAAAAAGGTTTATGAAATTTTTAAAGCTAAAAAAGAAATGAGAATAGAAAGAAAATTAAAGATATTGTTGCGGAATAAGAAATGTATTGGTCATTTAAAAAAAAAGCTAATTGTTTTTTACTTTTCCTTTGTTTAAATTTAATATTTTTGTTGAATTTTCCATTTCATAAAAAGCAATAATATCAAGTGATAAAATAAAAGATAAAATAAAGAGTTTAATTTAAATTCCTAAGAACCAAAAAAAAAAGTAAAAACTTTTTATTGCATTTTCCATTAAAAACAGAATCATTTTCAATGAGAAAAAAATTAATAGGGTAAAATAAATTTGTTAACTTAAGAAATAAGAGAACAAAATGAAGTCATTATTTAAAATGATACAAATAGTCATTTTGAAATTTTTTATTTATTTTTTTTTCAGTTTTTAATGGAGTTTTTGTGACATTTTCCATTAAAAAGAAATCATTTCAAATTAAAACTATTAAATATGGAAAAATAAACTCTTTATACTGAATAAAAGAATAAAATTATCATCGTTTAAAATAAATCATTATTTAAATTGACGTAAATTGTCCTTTTTGTAATTGATTTTAATGTTTTGTTAAATAATTGATTGAATTTTCTATTTAAGAAGAAATAATTTAAATTGAAAATCAATAAATAATGAAAAATAATTTCATTAAATTAAAAACAAAATTAACTTGTAATCATTTAAAATAAAGCTTATTGTTCATCAATTTTAATTAACTTCATTTTTGAATGAATTTTCCATTAAAAAAAGGACTAATTTCCAATGAGAAAAAAATTTTAATGTGTAATATTAATATAAGGGAATAAAATCAATTAAATTATTTAAAATGGGCCAAATTTTTCTTTTCTTAATTAAATTTAATTTTTTATTAAAGTTTTCATTGAATTTTTTATTTATAATGAAATTATATTTCATTGTCATTATTTAAAATGACGCAAATTTTTCTTTTCTTAATAAAATTTAATTTTTATTTAAGTTTTTATGGATTATTTATAATGAAATCATATTTAATTATTTAATGGTTTTCAATTAATTTTTTTATTGCGTTTTTAATTAAATTTAAAAAATAACAATTTCCAATGAGAAAAAATTAATTTGCATGAAATAAATTCTTAAAACTTAAAAAAAAAGAGAATAAAATTAACTTAACGTTATTTAAAATGACGCAGAGTTCTTTTTTATTGGAATTTAATAATTAATTAAAGTTCTTATGAATTTTCCATTTAAAAAGAAGCAATTTCAAATTAGAAAATTAATATAAACTAATAAAGCTAAAAAAACAAGAATTTTACATTTTAAAACGAAGCAAATTGTTCTTTTTAATAATTTAATTTAATTTAAATTTAATTTAATTTAAAAAACAAAATAATCAATATAAAATAAATGCTTAAAACAAGAAGAAGAAAAAAAAGGTAACGAAAAAAAGGCAGACTTACCTAGGCCACATAAAGTAAGGGACCCATTATAGACCCAGAGTCTATTAACCCAAGATTTATCAGACAAATAGCCCAAGATAATTCTGCCAACAGTATTGGCGATGCCAATAACCGACAGCAGCATCCCCGCATCATCGATAGAAACGCCGAAGCTCTTCGCCCTCGACACAATATAAACGTAAGGCACGTTGAAGCCGATGCTGGTCAAAAAATTACTGATTGCAAACAAAATGAAAATCTTATCGGTGAACAACGAGACGTCCAACATATCTTTGAACGTTCTCTTTTCGGCATCGACCGCCATCGATTCGCCGCAGCTCTGCGATCCCTGGATGCTCGAATAGAAATTATTATGCGCCGGCACCATGGCAATCTTCGACTGCAACAGACCGGCATCCGATTTCGAACTGTTGAGGAAATCGTTGCGGATCGAACCGTACGAAGTTATTTCGCCGGAACTCCACGGCCGCACCATCGTGCGACTCAGCTCGCTGCCGGAAGCCAAGTAGAAATTCGAATAGGAGCCGATTTGCAGATTCATCTGAGATTCCTTCTTCTTCAGGTCCAAATTGTTGAGCGCGTCGCGGTCAACGTCGTCCAGCTCGTCGGGCAGCGGCCGGAACAGGAAGCCGAAGATGACGCAGGAAAACGTTATGACGCCCACCACTAAAATCGACACTTTCCAATCGTACGTCTTCACCAGATAAGTGATGGTTGGGGCGAAGATAAAAGTGCCGAAGCCGCTGCCGCAGACTGCGATTCCCGTTGCCAGACTGCGCTTGTCTTCGAAATAGTGCGAGACGCAGACGATGGCCGGCAAGTAGATGAGGCCGAAACCGAGGCCGGTGCCCAAGCCCACCGTGAAGTACAAATAGAAGATGTTGGTGGCGAAGACGCTGAGGGCCAAGCAAACGGATGCCAAGACGGCCCCTATTATGGTCACCGTGCGGCAGCCCCAGCGGTTCACCATCATGCTGGAGATGGGACCCGAGCAAAAGGTCACGCCGACCAAGATGGAGAGGATCCAGGCGGTCCGGCCTTTGCCCTCGTTGAAGTAGCTGAGGAATTCGTCGTAGAAGATTCCAAAGGAATACGTCACTCCGTCGGCTGTAATAAAAAACAGGAGAGAAATTGTAATCAAAGTTGAAATAAATAAAGTGGTTTTTTTTTGTTCTTTTGTAAGTTTGTAAGTGGAAATGTAGTGTTGGAAAAGTTCCTTGAAGTATTTTTGGGATTTACGCGCTTTTACTCACTCAACAGCTCTCATTATTTGTAAAATAGACGCTGAGACAATGCTAATTAGTAACTTTTTTAGAAGTTTTAGAAATTTTTCTTTTTGTGTCTATGGATTATTATTTTTGATTATTTAATTCAAATAAAAATTTGTATTTGATGAAATAAAATGTTTTTGTTTAGTCTTTACTTCTTATTTCTTTCTGATTTCTGTAAATAGAATTATAAAAATGAAAAAAATTAATTTTATTTCAATATTTTTCTTAGTGTTGGTTCTCAGAATTGATTTTTTTAAATTAATTAATTAATGGTAATTAATATTAGGGTAGCATTTATTTGCAAGTCTGATTTTTTTTTTTTAATGATAAAAATTAATTAATTAAAATAAATTATTTCATTTACTAATGTATTTTACCATTTAAACTCTATCCTTCATTTGCAAAAAAGGAAGTTTTTTAATTACTTTAATGATAATTTGTCAAGCAATTAATAATCTATGTCATCCTGGGCAAAAAAGACTTTTTTGGTGAAAATTTAACAACAAAAAATTACTAGCTACTTTACTTTTCAAATACTTTTTTATATAAATAATTATTAATATTAGGTCGACACCTTGCAATAATAATGAATCAATAATTATTATTACAGAAAGTCAAAAAATTATTTTAAACAGAAAATAAAACATAAATTAAGAAGTAAATTTTATTGCAAATTTAATTTTCAGCTACTTTAAAATATTAAAACCATAAAAAATTTATGACAAAATAAAATCCACATGTAAAGGCATAAAAAGTATTTGGCAAAAATTAATGGTAAACCAATAAAAAAAAATAACCGATTTAAACATTACAATTTATTATCGCAAAATTACGAAACAAGCGCATTTATTGGTTTCGTGTTTAATCTGTACCATGGTACAAAAATCATTTATAAATTACTAAATAAAACAATAAGCCGTGCTTCAACCATACGTATAATTTATTATACTCGTCCTTTTATTGCCCTCTGCTTCTTAATTTAACAACTTTTTTTCCAAATAAAATTAATTTAAAAATTTCCTTTTTCTGCAAAATGAAACGATTCTAAATTTATTTTTTACGACAAAACTAACAATCGAATGATTTGCTACTTCAGTGTGCCATTTAAGCAAATGAAAAATAAGCAAAAACGAATAATAAAAAATAAGCATAGACACAGACAAAACTAATTTTAAAGATGTGGCAAAAACAACAAGCAAGCAACAGTATAAAATATTTTGGCAGGAAAATCATCGAAATTAGGTCTGTACCGATATGAATATAAAAAACATATAAACAAAATCGCGCAAAAAGAAAATCAATTATATAATATACAGGGTGAACATTTTCTCAACTTGTATATGTCGAAAACTTCTGCTGAATTTTACACATAACTTACTTAAGTTTATAAAAATCTGTCTTCGGGTTCCTGAATTATCCCAGAAATAAAACTGAAAAACGTCGATTGCTTTGAAAATTTATTCCAAGAAAATTGTTAGTCATAGAAATAAAGAAATAATTGTTTATAATAGATATTTTTAAGTACAATCTAAATAATTTTACAAAATTTATATGCTTTGCTTGAGTTTTGAGATAAAAAATTAATTACATTTAATGATTTATTTATTTAAAAAAAATTGAAGCCTATTAATTATTTTCTTTAAGAAATATTAATTTTTCAATTTTATAGTAATCAATGACAATCATTCAAATTGTTATCTTGGTAAAATCTAAAAATAAAAATCTATTTGATAAGTCCTTAGCCAATTAAGGTTTCCATTTAAAAAAAAACTTAAGTTTATTTGTTATTTTAAAAATCAAAAATTTAATAGAATATTTTGAAAATTATTTATAAACTATTTAAAAATATATATTAGGAATAATTATTACTTTTTTTTCTATATCAAATAGTTTTTTTGGAATTAATTAACAAAAGAAAAATTGATAGTTTTCAGTTTTTTCAGGATAATTCAGAAACTAGGAGACATATCTGATTTTTGTAAACTGATATAAGTTTAGCGTAAAATTCTGCCCATTTTTGTCCATTTAACTAAATTTCTATCTGAAAACCTTTAGAAGTTAACACTCATAAATAGGTAGAAAAAATGGCCACCCAGTATATGGGAAAAATCAGCAACAGTAAAGTTCCAATAGGGATATTAGTCAGACACGTGGGACATAAACAATATTGGCAGAAATCCAATTAAACAGTTGAACTTTTACAAAAACGTTCCCACGCGCGAGAAAGCCCGCACACGAAATCCAAATAAAAATAAATACTACCAGAAGAAAATGAGGAAAAACTTTTCACCTATCACAAAAACTACATGAAAATTAATCAAAAAAGCAAAAAAACTTACTAATGACGTGGATCATGAAGGAGCCAAAGACAACCATCCAGCCCCAACCGCCATCGGGGGCCGTCTTGCTCTTGGGTTGCGCATCGCACCGGGCACTGTTAGCAACAGGTCCCGTTGCCTGACTTTCGCCGATCATGATACGTTGTGGCAGCAATGGCAGCAGCAAAGAAGCGTTTCGGGAAAAAGTTACATTCGCGAGCACTGGGGGGTTCCTTGCACCACTTTCGATCAAACTTTCAAACTGTGGAAATTTAGCGACGAAATTCGAAACGGTTGCGCGAGGGGAATTTTTTTTCTGTTGTTGCAAAGAGCGCGCTTTCAACTTCGGCTTTCCTGAGATCGCGACGTCGCACTGAATTGACTTTCCGCCGTCGATTGCCGCCAACGGACGACCGTAAAGTGCGTGTGGCGATACATGCAGCTTTCCGCTCGGCCGAAGCAGCAGCGGAGCGTCAGAAAAGTTGCTGAAGCTTTCCACCGCACCTCCTGCCACCGACATCGGGCATTTTTGATTTCTCCCCAACTATGCTCTCTTGATGGGCCACAGCCGATAACATATCTCGGTGCGCTGATAAGGTAATTAAGGTAATTAAATCACGTGCAGCGGCATATTGCGAAGAATTTGTTGCGAGTTTTCAAAAGTGCAGAGCGGATAATACTTTGAATTTGTCCCAACTTTAAATTCGAACGTTTCAATTGCATGGTTAGAAAATTTTCCGTCAATTTTATTTGCTTTA
>JASKGO010003125.1:0-12975 GCA_030556065.1 Holobus sp. GC000080 | reverse complement strand
GTAGGATGTCTAAAATTATGCCTAAAACTAAAATTATGAGATAGCGACTTGAAACAAATTGCAATCGATAGAGGGCCTGATAAGGAAGCGATAAAGGACATAAGTATTAAGAACGGTCCCATAGGAAGGGAGAAAAGGGCGTAAAACTAAAATTATGAGAAAGAGACTTGAAACAAATTGCAATCGATAGAGGGCCTGATAAGGAAGCGATAAAGGAGATCAATATTAAGATCGGTCCCATAGGAAGGGAGAATAGGGCCTAAATCTAAAATTATGAGATAGAGACTTGAAACAAATTGCAATCGATAGAGGGCCTGATAAGAAAGCGATAAAGGAGATAAATATTAAGATCGGTCCCATAGGAAGGGAGAAAAGGGCCTAAAACAAAAGATATGAGATAGAGACTTGAAACTAATTGCAATCGATAGAGGGCAAGATAAGGAAGCGATAAAGGAGACCAATATTAAGATCGGTGCCATAGGAAGGGAGAAAAGGGCCTAAAACTAAAATTAAGTGATAGAGAATTGAAACAAATTGCAATGGATAGAGGGCCTTATAAGGAAGCGATAAAGGAGATCAATATTTTTAACTAAAAATATATTTAACTAAAATAACTTTGACAGAAAACTAATAAATAATAAAAATAATACTTACATGATCAATAATCCTTAATATCATTGTATGCGTTATCCTTAAAACCATTATTGGGATACGGGACGCGATGTAAATAAACACTAGTTCGCGGAAAATTCCGTTGCGGGACGGCTGAGCGAACGGTACACGTTCGTTCGCGGCGGCGGCCGGCGGCTGACCACTTATTTATGTAATATATGTAGTATATGAACTTATCTATGGCTGACTAAGTGCACTGTGCGCATCGTTCTATGCTGCTGGGCTGCTACGTCATCAAACTTACCACTAGGGATGCGCTTATCACATGCAAATACAAAAGTTAAATTAAATAATAGAAGCACTTATTTATTGATATAGAAAAATGATAATCGCTCAATGGCCTTATTCGGAAATTCGCTTCAAAGTAATAACATTTAGCAATTATTATTATGATAAGAGAAATTAAAATTTTGCTACGTAACTCATATCGTTAAAAACAATACTCCATTAAATTGTCCTCTATATCGATTGCAATTTGTTTGAAATCACTATCTCTTCGCGTTAGTTTTAGGCCCTTTTCTCCCTTCCTATGGGCCCAAACTTAATAAAAGGTGGTCCAATCGTGATCTTTTAAGGTCCTCTATCGATTGCAATTTATTTGAAATCACTAACTCTTACCGTTAGTTTTAGGCTCTTTTCTCCCTTCCTATGGGCCCGATCTTTTTAAATGTCAGCTTTTTCGCTTCCTAAGCACATCGTTATTCAATGCTTTACTACATAACTTATGCGGCAAGGGGTACTACAATTCAAATTAATTTAAATCAAATATTATAAAGACAGCTTACTTATTTGGCGATATAGGTGAAGAGAACCAACATATGATCCTAACGAAATTTGCTGGACTCTCACAAAGATAGAAAGCGCCAAAATAAAAATAAATAAGCAAACCAATAAAATTGCAAGCAGATGAGCTAAAGAGCTCATTTTGCGCATCGAAATTTATAAATATTTTATTCGTTAAGGAATATGGCCCCACTAGAAACTATGTGATAAATTGTCCAATAAACAGCAATCGGAATTATACAGATGCTTTAAATGCTGTGTGGTGATTCGCCTTCTATTTTTTATCTCGCACGTGCGACATTTTCTATTAAAGAGTTCCAGCGAATGATAAACCTTTTATATTGTACATGAGAATCGTACCAGTGAAATCGCAGGTATAAGCATCTGCTATTTGCCCGCGACAAAAATTTAAGAAAATAATACGCCCCACTTTGAAACTATATAAAAGAAAAAGAGACCAATTCGGGCAGATGTTTTCATAGCTCGACGACGATTCGTTTCTGGCTTATATATGTATTTCGCACGTGCGGCTCCATTTCCAATAAAACTAGAGCGAATTAACTTTGCTTAATAATTTTACATAGAAATCGACACACTAAGCAAATTAAAATCCTTTTTTGTTTGAAACAACTAATTAGCAATACGTTCGTGCTATGAAGTAAACAAATTGAGTATTAAAAATAATTACAAATGAGATTTTTTTTTTTGCTTCACCTATTCAATATTTCCGACCGCACTACGCTTTTTATCAAAGATACACTCATATGCATTTATTGCAATAAGAACGAAAAAGTTTTTCATAAACTTATTTGAATAATAAAAACCGCTTATTTATCAGTATCTTTATTGATGATATATACAGTAACATACAATTAATTATAATTGTACGCATATTTATTACAAAAAAAGTAAAATTTAAAGTTATAAAAACAGTGAAAACAGATTTTTGGTGAAAAAGGGACAATCAATTTATTTTTTAAGCAAAAATTGCCGAATTATATATTGTATAATCGTATGCAAAATTGAAAGAAAGTGAATTAATTAATACCAACTTTTAATCCGGGTGACTGTAAAATATATGCGCACTGTACTCACTCTCTTTGCCGAAGCGCTTTTTGCAAAATGGACAGGGAAACCGAGACCCGGTACAATTATTCTTCTTATGAAAATACAAATTGGACTTATTTGCAAAAGGTTTACTGCAGCCCGAACACTTGAATCGTTTGGGACCATTATCGGGAGGCGGCTCTTCCTCTTCCTCCTCTTTCTCGATTTTCGCCACACTATTCACTTCCTTCACAACCGGCGTCGATCCTCCTCTAGGTTTGATCGTGATACTGGGATTATTTCGTACGAGATCCATAATGTCCGAATCCACCTCCTTCTTCTTTAGAGGTGTTATACTAACACTGGCTACGGTCGCGGGCACTTTTTTACCAGTTCCTTCGTGTATCTCAACAATCGGTTCGTAGGATTGCTGTCGCAACTTCTTGGCAGGCAGACCGTTCGGAGAATCATTTGCTTTTCTTTTGAAAGTGGTTTCGGCGTTCTTGTGCACTCTCATATGACTGTTTCTGGAGGAATAGTTCGAGAAAACCACCAGGCAAATAGGACATTGATTGCTGGGGCTTTCACCGGCGGGCTTTCGAATAATTGCTTTTTCATTGTTGGACTTCCTGAGGGGCTCTTCGAAATCAGGAATGCTTCGTTCTTCCTCACGATATGTACCGACTTCCCTGACGCAATGCCTCAAAGGACGTCCGGTATTAGACACGTTCACATCGTCAGTCGGTTCCTGCTTGATTTTGACGTTCATTGGGAGCGGCGAATAAGTCTGCGGTTTCGATTGTGGCTTCGGTAATATAGGTCTAATAGGCTTCACCTGGTATGTGCGAGGTTGCTGCTTCACTTTGCTGCAGAATATCGGCGACGACCCATCCTTTTTATTATAATGTCTGATTACGTTCATTTCGGGATCCGTAACTTCCCCAGTGCAGGAAGCGTTATGTATTTTAAATTCGTCCAATTTTGGAAAAACTTTATAACACTTCTTACAAAAATACGCTTGACTTTTGGTGGTATCAGCCGTGGTTAAAGGTTTCCTATCAATGGGCACCATTGGTGGCAATGGTCTTCTCGTCATTTCTCGAGGCGGCAATGGCGGTTCCGGTTCAACATTACTTTCGATTCGTATATGTGAACTAATTCTGCGGAGGTTTGTACTGACGTATGGTTTCAACGTACTGACCGGATACCTTTTGGGCGGCCCGCCCAATCTGAGGTTATTCACGAGAACATCTAACGTTTTCGTGTGGCCGTCACGTACGTGACTCTCGACGTGATCAAAGAAATCATTTCTGTTTTTTGCGAACTTAATTCCGCAGTAGTGACATGTATAACAACATGCCGCATTCGAGTAATGAGATTCGATGCTCCAATTATCCTTAAAAGTGTAGCGGCACAAATTGCAAAACTTACGTCGTCGCCCGTTAAAGAGAACGTTGGGATATACTCCGTAACGAAGTACTTTTGAAACCATACTAAAGGGTTTACCATCCATATGGGCCACCCCATTAATGAAACTGAATCTGCTTTTGCGCGAGGTGTCCAGTGTGCCCTCGTCCGGTACCAAGGGCACTAATAAACTGTTATCCGACTTATTGGAGTCTTCTTCCGCTGCAGAGTCTTCAGGATTTGTACCACTATCTTGCGTTGATTCGTACCACTTGTTCCGCAAGTACGTGTCATGGGAATCATTTTTCCACATGACGTCCTCGTCCACTCGCCGCATCTGTAATTGAATATGCACAGTCATTTCGTGAATTGCCAGCTTGTCTTCGGACCCGAAGCTATCCTCGCAATATGCACAGAAGTAATGTGGATGTTCGGTTACTTGTTCGACGATTTCGTAGGGAACTTTGTTGTAGTTTGGCACATTTTGTTTATTGAGAAAATGTATCACGCATTCCTCCAAAGTCAGCGGCCTTTTGAAGTAGGTTTTCTCAAATTCCACATCAAGATACGGCCGCGTTTTCGATTTGGGCCCCATAATCCGTTTTCTCTTCTCGACAGTTAGCGGCGCATCGATTTCCATTTGAATTCGAAATTCTTCTGTTTCTTGCTCGTGTATCACACTCTCATTACCTATTTCATCTAGGTCCATGTCACTGTCTGTTTCATTGTTCATTGGAACTGAATTCTGTGAAAACACACTAGCATCATCTGATGTTTTGTTAAAACATTCAAATTCAGTCATTGTGCTCACATCTTGAGTGCTAAGATCATTTAAATTATTAAAATCCTGAAAAATTTGAAATAAGTATATGATGATTCATTTTTATCCATTAATTAAGACCGAATACTTACAGGAGTAGTGGCTTGTTCATTAATTACAGCCAAAAACAAATCAATCTTCCTATTGTCTTTTTGCAATTGCAACTCTTCACAATTTCTCTTTTCAAGATCCATGCTGGTTTTTCTAAGCTCATAAAACATGCTCAAAGTGTCTGTGCATGAATTACATACAAATTTTGAAAGGGGGTCTGTTCGATAAATCTGAAAAATAAAGTGTAAACAAAAGCATCAGCCACATAACCTACAAACACTACTTACAACAATTGGCAAACATTTCTTTATCAAATTAATTATTTGAATGCCCTCGAAGTTCTTTTCGAATATGTTTAGCATCTTATCGTTGCTTTCGTCGCAAAGACGACAAACTTGCTGCTGTGTTTCAGTGGACATGATTATTGGTACATTTGGCGGCCTTCTTCCTACCGAAAATAAACCACTCACGACGTTGAGAACACCACTTATTATTAAAATAACATATGCTCTCACATAAATTTATATTTGCAAGCTAGTAATTCGAGAGATTCATCAAAAAACTCGAAAGAAACGCGTTCGGCTTTCGTCTGCGGCGGCCATCTTTGGTGGGTTCAGTTCGGCTTCAGCATCAAGTCAAGTGGTGGCAGAGAGCTATCCAACTTTTCTTATACAACTAGAAAGAGTACACTTTCTTATAGACAAATATTATTTTTAAAGTCCCAAAGTAATAACAATAAAGTTTGCGAAAATGTATAAACAATTAAATTTCAATTTATATCCCCCAAACCATCTTAATCGTCATGTTGGGTGCTCCAAATTTGATGATTAAAATGGTTCCATATTGGCAAGGTAAGCAGTAATTAACTTAAGCAAACGCTATTTAAATTATGCCAAATATTTTTGTTTGCTTTTAATTTCGCCAAACATTTTGTCTTTTTTATTTTTACTGAATCAGATTCGAAAATTTAGAATTTTCGTCAACTAATTTGGAATACCTGGGGAACTTTTTGGGGGGATAGTAATAAAAGTTATTCAAGTTTCAATAACTTACATAAATGAAAGAATCCACCGAAACCTATGGTTAGTTAAAAGGGCCTTCTCTAATTTGGCTTACTGATCATTTATAAATTTTGCACCATCAAGTGCTTCTACTTTGCTTGATTATTGGATTGTTCGTTGGGTAATTTTAGATACGGTTCAAGGGCGTCCATGAATACTGGGTAGGTTCACGATTTCCTTCGGTTGTCCAACGCATGCCTGGCAACGCTAGCCCACCAGTACAAACGGTATCTGATGCGGTGTTTAGTTCCTGCTGCATCTAAAATCTTTGGCCTGCTATTGTAGCCTTTCATGTCTCATCGGATCTTTCACTGAATGGACCGTTACCATGTTTTTGTGAGCGCTAAAAAAGGAAAACCTGTTCGAGAGACAAGAATGATGAACCAGCATTTTTGCGGTCACTTCCCCATCCAGCATCGTATTGGAAATCCCTTAAGCTGCTCCCCAATTTGTGGGAGTTTCTGCTTCAGTCATGATATTGATTTTCTCCTTCCTTTTGTTGTGAAACTACCCGGTTCAAAAACATCAAATTCCAAGCTGATTTTGTTGATTTAATTCAACGTCTAGTATTGTTTTCATTTTATAGAAAAATTTACAAAAAAAAAAAAAATTGTACAAAAACTTTAATTCTTCATTTGGGAAATTTGGTTTTTCTAATTTGATAATCAATTTATTATTGCTAAATAATTTTTTTTTTACAACTTCCTAAATTAATTTGTTAATTTCTGGTTTATTTTACCATTATTAAACATATCCTTCGAACGTAGTTTGTCGGGACTGGATAGAAATTCGTTCCGGACTTCCAGACTCCCGCTATTGATCGAAAATCAGGGTCCTAAGTTGTTCTAAAAGTTTTTATTTCGCGCTGCCTTACTCTTCTGGGAGGTCTCGGCTGTTCAGCTGATCTAAAATTCATTACATTTACCTTTTTTAATTAAGATTAATGTTATTTTTACAATCTTGCATCTCATGCTTGATTGATAATTGCTTATATTGCGCAACAACAAAATAATTTATCTGGTAGATTTATTTTGTAGGTAAGATGGGAAATCTTCACGAGCTGATTAACCTTGGAAAACTTAATTTTAGCGCTAACTAATGATTCATAATAGTTATTTGTTGTTTAAAACATAATTGATTGAAACGCCTTACAAAACTGCTTACTAATTAAATTCTAATTTTCATAGAATTATTAGGTACATCTTTTCCTTTCAGTTTTCAAAATTCATAAAATTGCATTCGAATGCAGTTGAATTATTTATTATTTAAAACGTAGATTTAAAATCATTAATGATTTTATAAATGTTTGTGTGTTTTTTTAATCGATTTTTTATTTACAAATGTAATTGACTAATTTTGTTTGAATCTTTTTGCAATCTTAACAATTTCGTTGATTCTTTACTTCCTATAGAAAAACAATAAATCTATTTTTGGTAACAAAAGAAAAAGGGATTACCTTGTGGCATTTCCATTTTTATGGTGATGATGATTGCAGTTTTTGTGGTTCCTCCAGAAAAGACCCCTGGAGGAGGTTGTCGACTCGGCTCTTACATTTACCACTGGTTGTTCACCAGCAGTTCTAGCAACGCCATTTACCACAATCGGAGGTCCGGGTATATCATTGACTTCAACGTTTCCTAAAGATTCCCACAAAATGACATCATCGATGATGATAATTAATTAAACGGCAATGAAATAATAACATTAAATTCGTAATTTATTGAGCGATTGATGTCAAGAACATAAATATACCATTACTGGCAATAAATACAATTGGTGCAAAAAGTGCATAAAATATTAAAATTACATGAAACATTTACTTAAAATTTATTATTAGTGCAATTGGTGCATGATTAGTAAAACTCGCCTCGTGACTCCTCTTGCCGTTCTGCACGGGAGGTCAATCCGCGTCTTCTACGCAACAAGGAAATCCTCCGAAGATCCCTTTTGGACCTCAGATACACCGGTTCGGATTTTCGTCCCCAATGGTCGATCAGATAATACGATTTGGGCACGTATTCTCCTGCATCTGAAATACCAAAAGCAATAGCGACGACTTCAGGAATGCTATTTTTAATGCTTACAGCCATCGGCCAACGTTGCAACACTTATAATTGCTGCAATTACCAGTAAAATAACTTTGAAACCGATCATGTTTAGCGTTCTTGTTAAGACTGTTCATAGGAACACCTCGCAGGTGTTTATATATTCTAAGTCGCATCTTCCACCTCTTTTTCTTCTGCAATAAAGGAAGAAGCACACACAAAAACCATAAATTGTTTTATACTAAGAGCAGCTCTTTACTTTTGCTAGGAAATACGATTTATGTAAAACTTATAAAAACGCTACATTATTCTACAGTTATTTTTTAAATACTTTGTTTAACAGGTCAGTTAGTGATATAAAAATAGATAGGAATGTAGAATCTTTACGAATCCTGACTATCCCTTATTACATTTATAGAATAAGACTGTGATAAAAATCCATCTTCTTCCGTGCCGTCTGCTTGAGATAAATTATCAGTTGTACTGTGAACAGTTGCATCTTGAACTTCACTTTGCTGGGAATCGGTTGAAAACAGATCACTGCTACTTTTTTGCGTATAATTATTTGCTTCAGTATTGCCTGATGGTGCTGCAGGCCTACTTTCAACTTCATTGTGTTTATTGGTCAACGTGGCATCCTCTTCATTATTGTCGTCCATTTGAACGGAATCCTTTTGGTTGTCATCATCAACCGCTGCGATTGGCAAAAACGGACGTTTCTCCTTGTCAAATAATCGAGGATTGATCATTACTGTTTTGGTGCAATTAAAAGTTTTATAAATGCCGATCAGATAATCGGCTAGTTCAAACATATTGGACCTTAGCGAGATGATTATAAATTGGGCATCCTTTGTGCGTTCCTAGTACAAAAAAGATATTTTTTTTATTCTGTAATTACAACAAAAAATGTTTTAAATTTACCTTAATGTAATTTCCAACAATGGAAACATTTTTGAAATCCAACGCCGCGTCAATTTCGTCCATCACGTATAATGGGGACGGTTTATAATAATGCAATGCAAAGACTAAAGCAAGACTCGAAAGAGTTTTTTCACCGCCGCTGAGATTAGAGATTGTTTTCCAAGTTTTCTTCGGTGGACGCACCCTAAAATTATTAAAAAGTTAATATCAAGAAAAAGCCAGCAGTGGAAAGTGTAAAATTAACAATACCTGAACTGCACTCCTTCGCTAAACGGATCAAAAGAGTCGATGAGTTCGAAATCAGCGTCGCCCCCAATGGTAATCATTTGATACATTTCTTTCAACTTCATTTTGATGACATTATAACCGCTCATAAATTCTTGTTTCCTTCGAGCTCGCAACATATCAAAGTATTCCCTCATTTTCGCTCTCTTGTCCGACACCTCATCTAGTTCCTTGGCACGTACCGAATACACCGACATCTTTTTCTTGTAATCTTCTATTGCGGATAAATTGGGTTTGCAACTCTTCAACTCCGCTTCCATCGCCCGCAATTGTTTCATTAGATTTTCATCGTTTAACTGGTCCAGTTCTTCATCAGGAATTTCTTTGAGTTCTTCGGGATCCTCATCTGGTATTTCTTGTAGTTTCAGTTCTTTTATCTGAGAATATTTAGAAGGTATAAATTTTAAAACTATATAAATATAAAAACAAACCTTTGCTTTAAAACCGTTGATTTGTCCTTGAAATGAACCAATTTTTTCATTGATCGCATTCTTCTTTTGGTCCCATTCGATTTTTAAAGACTTGATTTCATTTTCCCGTTTTGTCAACTGACTGATTTTTTCCTTCAGCCCAGCAAATTCGCTAGTCCCTTCTTCAATTTTAGCAACGATTTCCTCGATACAAGCCAGTAATTTTTCTCCGTCCTTTTCAATCTCGTTGCGATCATCGCTCATCTGCTGAAGCTTACTTTCAGCGTCTTTTATATCCTGTTGAAGCGTCGCAATTTTCTCTTCAGAATTAGATACATTCCTGAAAATAAAGAACTCCTTGAAAAAGGTCGCGAAACTTTCAAACAAAAATTACCTTTCGTTAGTAGATAAACTGACTTTCATTTTATTAATTTCGCTCTTAAGTTTATCAATATTGCTAACCATTTCTTTCAATTTTTTATCAATGGCTTTCACTTGGCTTTTTTCCTCAATCTCCCTGGTAATTGCCCTGACTTTTTTCTCCACTACTTCAGCTGCTTGCAATGCCTCGTCATATACTTGTTTCCTCTCTTCCATACTTTTCGTTAGCGCCGCCAACTTGGCCGGATCGATCGAAATCCTTTTCACATTCGCATCAAGCTCCTTCAACTGCTCCTGTAACGTTGTCTTCTGCGTTCTTAAACTATCCATTTCCAGGTTCATTTTTCTTTGGGCTATTTTCATTTCATTTATTTCCGGCGATAAAATCGTCAATTTATTATTTAAAATCTGTTGCTTGTTTCTCAATTGTTGCAAAACCACCTCTTGTTGCTGAACCTCTTCTTCCAATTTCTTCATTTCGCGTGGATCCACTTCGGTCACTATGGACCTTCCCATGCGACCTTTAAGCACTCTACTGCCGCCGCCGCTCATCGTACCGGTCATTTCAATCAGTTGGCCAGCCAATGTAACCACCCGATATCTTTTATGGCCGTAGGCAATCCTAGTGGCTTGTTCCAAATCCTCAGCCACCAAGGTATCCCTAAGTCCGTAGTAAAACGCTGGTTTGTAGCGATCATCGGCCACTTTAATCAAGTCAAACAAACGGGGAACATTCTCCGGTGTCGGTATCGGCGTGTTGCAATATTTCAACAAATTCTGCTGACTGTCCAATGCTATAATTGCAGCTCGACCAATGTTGTTTCTCTTCAGAAACTGAATGCACCACTTGGCGGTGTCAGTGGAATCGACAACTAAATGATCCAAGGGCCCACAGGCAGTGGAAATAGCGACATCGTATTTCGGATCAATTGCTCCTAAATCTCCCTATTGAAAAGTGAATGAATTGATTTAATTGATAATGCTTTGTAAATTTCAGATATTACCAGACGCCCATAGAGATCCGGACAGTTTCCTTCTCGTTTTTGTTGCATTAAAGCGTCCAGCACCCGACCACGACCTCTGGATGCGTTCATAGCCACTTTTACTTCTTCAAGTTTGCTGAAATCTTTGCGCAATTTTTCTATCAATGTAGCCTCTTGCTGTCTAACATTTGGCAGTTCTGTGTTGGAGGCTTTCAATTCTTTTTCTTTGTGGGGAATTTCAGTGGACAACTTCTTCAGTTCGTGTGTATACTGATTAATTTTTTCAGTTACTGCTGCTAATTTTGTTTTCGCATCTTCATGTTTCTGCTTTTGAGAATCTTGAGAACTCGTGTAATTTTTTAGTTCTACCTCAGCCAAAGTGTACTGAAAATATTTTCAATTTATTTTTAGTTTTTGAATTTTGTAACTGATTAAAACTTACGGTTTCTTTAGTGGTATTAACAATACTTTGTTTTTCTGCAAGATCCTTTTGTATAACTTCCTTTTTGGCCTGTAGTTCTTTTGTGACCTCTTTAATACTAGCTAAGAATTTTACCTTTTCTTCTTCAATCTTTATTCTTTGGGGTTCCAATTTAGTTAGATTTTCCTCATACTCTTTAATTTCCTAAAAACAATGCTTTAATAAACTGCCACAATAGTCTATATTAAAAATACTTTTTCAACTTCATCTGGCACTCTTTTCAATTTTTCCAACTTTTTCGTTTCAGCAGCCAAACTATCCTTAGCTTTATGTCTTTGCTTATTAGTTTCTTTGAGTTCTGCTGTGATTTGAGTGTGGCGATTATTGGCCGCTTTGTACGCTTCTTTCATGGCATCTTTTCTCTTTTCCAACTGATCGAATTTCTTTGTTTCTTCTTTGAATTCCTCCTTTTTCGCCGACAATTCTGCGCTTACTTCGTTTAGCTCGTCATTAACTTTACCGGCCTTTTCATCAATTTCAGCCTTTTTTTCATCAAACTCTTTCATTTCAGTGCGTAGAATAAAACTAAAATATTTGGTTGCTAACTACTTTATACATAAAGTTCTAAAATTAACTCACATATTGTATTGGTAGGCCATATTCTTCGTTTTTGCAATATTGTTTTCCAATTTTAAGTAACCCAACGCTTCTTGCATAGGCTCCTTCAAAACATCAAGTTCTTCCTGAACCAATCTCAAGCGATTTATTTTATCCGTTCGCAAATTGGATAGATGCTCAACACGATTTTCCAATTTAGCTATAGGGACCTTATAACGGCCAGTGCCAATAATATCCTCCAAATATTCCAGCATTCCATGCTCATTTTCGTTGCCTTTTGGCTGCATCATAGCAATTTGTTCAACTTCTCCTTGGAGAATCAAAAACCGATTGTGGGTCAAGTCAATGCCGTGTTTTTTAAGCAAAACAGCCACATCTTTGAACTGTGCCTTTTTATTATTAATAGTAAAATATGAAGAATTGTCCTTATTGGCAGTCCGAGATACGATGAACTCACTGTTAGGTACAATATCATAATCATCACCCTCTTTGTCAATAATTTGGGCAAAGTGGACAGAAACAGTACAACTGGGAACATTTTTAAAACCTTCAGAGTTGTGTATGAGAACAGACAGTTTCTTAGATCGAATTTTACTAGCCCTATAGCCAAAAACAAACAACATTGAGTCAATTACATTACTCTTGCCACTACCATTTGGCCCAACTATGGAATTGAAGCATTTGTGAAATGGGCCGAGGGCAATTTTATTAGCATAGCTTTTGAAAAAATGGTTTGTAATTTTTGTGATAATCAATCGGGGTCCTTTTTCTTCTAGGGCAAAATATGGCTGGGGAGGCGGCGGAATATAAATTCCATCCACTTTAATGCCCCCTTCTTCTTCCAGAAATTCAAAATCATCCTCAGAGTCTGATGATTGCACTACCATGTTGTTCTGATCTTCGTTTGATGTCTGCTTTGAATTATCAACTGTTCCAGTGGCTGTTTCCGAATTTAATTCAAATATTCGTTATTAAAAACGCATAAAAATTGTGATAAAAATGCCATAAACAAAAACTAGGAGGTTAGGATTTACACTTTCAGTTTTTGGTTTTCACTTACTTTTCTTTCA